>NAOQ01000235.1:6326-17411 GCA_002751075.1 Ichthyophonus hoferi | reverse complement strand
CACCTACCATACACCCTAAACACATGAGGGTTTCTTAGTGGTAGTTCAATCATCTCCCTTATCCCTTCTAGTTGACCCCTCAGGCCTCCTATATCAGAATAGCCTACTAATTTCACTGCTTTTGATTGGTTGCTTGTGGGTGTATCGACTGACTTATCAACTAACTTCGGACCAATGGTCTGTAGGGAGAAGAAGATATTACAACAATAAAAAGTGGTTAAAACTAAATTAAAATCTAATATATGCATACTATATACTTAACCACCAATGCCTTCTTGATATTTTTAATGGTTAGAAAAAAAAAAAGTTAATATATACATAAGGTAGAAAAGTAGAGTATATATATTTATAGATTATAATAGGTGTAGAGGGCCAATAACAAACCTTTATTAAAACTACCGAGTGTTGCGTCAGACGATATAAAGTGGTACCTAGATTAACTTGTTGTAATCTGATTGGATGGTAGTTAATTAAGTAATTAATTGATTAATTGGTTGATTGATTGTGTTATTAATATATACGACATGACGTAATAGATAGAGCTATAAAATGCAAAAGATATTGCATTGGTACACGCTTATATTACACATTATTTTTTAAATAAAAATACATATATAACCATATATAGTATCTATATAACTATATAGAGTATACCTATAACTATATAACCTTATATAGCTTACCTACTAGTAATCTCCTCTACAGACCCCATAGAATAATTGCGCCCTCCAACCAATTTAGAAATTTCATATCGTCGCCTTAATCCTAAATAGGAAATCTCAAATGACATTCCCTCAATTAGAAGTCGATTTGCTATAGTGTGAGAAGAATTAGGATTGGTTTAGAGATGATTAGTTAATAAGTAGGTGTATGTATTGTATTATATTATATTATATTAGATTAGATTAGCTTATATAATATTATTTCATCCTAGCATAGATACAGCCATACACTTAAACACAATAACAGAACCACTAGAAACACTATGCTAATATAAGAGCCACTAAAATACATACACTAAAGCACTAAAAAACAAATATAATATAATACATAATACACATGATTAAACTAGTAAAAAAACTGTTTTGCATCAATCCATTGAATATTTTAAAAGTATTTTTAAACATTATTTTTATTTTCATTTATTTTTTAAAAAACAAAAGGATGTTGGCTAAACGTTTTTGTTGCCCCAGTAATGGACATGAATGACTAACAAAAACTGCATTTTAATTTGTTTTAAACCTTTAATGTGTATAATTAATTAATTTTAAATCATCTATAAGCAATGAAATATTATTGTGGTAGGCTATCCGGTACTATATTAATAAAAAAGAATCAGTAGGAATACCACATTAAAAAATAGTAGTAGATTAAAAATAAAATAAAACAATAAGAGCCAAGAAGAAATCTACAATAATAAAAGTACCAAATAAAATTAGCATTTGTAAACGATAAAATAAAAATGAGATTTAAAAGAACCAGTAGAATACCTGCATTAAAAATTAAATTTTAATGGAGTATACTAACCTATACATTGACGGACATAGGAGAGAAACGTAGAGTCTTGGCTATAGGTAATAGGGTAGGATGGAATAACAGTGATCTGGTATGGGGTAGAGTACTATATGAGTAGAGCAGTATAGTAGTATAGTAATATAGTAATAGAGTAGTATAGTAGTGTAGTGGTATAGTAATATAGTAGTATAGTAGTGTAGTGATATAGTAGTATAGTAGTGTAGTAATATAGTAGTATAGTAGTGTAGTAATATAGTAGTATAGTAGTGTAGTGGTATAGTAGTATAGTAGTATAGTATTATAGTATTATAGTAACATAGTAGTATAGTAGTGTAATGGTATAGTAGTATAGTAGTATAGTAATATAGTAGTGTAGTAATATAGTAGTGTAGTAATATAGTAGTATAGTAGTGTAGTGGTATAGTAATATAATAGTATAGTAGTGTAGTGGTATAGTAATATAGTAGTATAGTAATATAGTAGTATAGCAGTGTAGAAGTATAGTAGTATAGTAGTACAGTAATATAGTAGTATAGTAGTGTAGTGGTATAGTAGTATAGTAGTATAGTAATATAGTAGTATAGTAATATAGTAGTGTAGTAGTATTATAGTATAGTGCTATATTACTATATAATTATACTAACATACCACCTTATCTTATCCAATCCAATCTCATCCTACCCTATCATACTTACGCTTATAGCTTCTGCTATTGGTTCGTGGCACGGTGTAATTGTCACTTTGGAGCCATATGATACGTCACAATTTAAACGCTGATGAGCAGATAACATACATTCTGATATAATTGGCAGATATTAATTAATGCTAATAAATATTACTTAACAATAACTAGTATTAATTGATATTAATGAGTAGTATTTAGTGATAATTGGATAGTGAAACTATCACCGGCCAAACTATTAATAAACTTTATAAAAATACAGAAAATCTATTATACTACTATATATAGTATTATATTGTTATAATATTATATTGCTATACTATACATACATACATATAAATATACATACTATTATAGTAATACATTACTACACTACCATACACCCTAACATACCATTGGGTTTCAAACCATCCAATGGCATGCAACTAGCCACGATCCTTGTAATGTTATTGGCTCCCCCTTCCCTCACCTTCTCTACTATTACCCAATCACCAAAGGCTATTTCCTTTAACCTCATTGATTGGGTGTTCAGATAGATCACCTCTTTATTTAGGTCTTTAGTTAGATTAGTCTGGGAAAAAGTTAGATATAGTGAGGGTTAGTAATTGGTTAATTTTATGAAAAGGAATGTTGTCACAACAGCTATAAATAACTATATATAGGTACATTATTATGTTACTATATTATTATCCTATTATACTATTATATTATTATACTCCTATACTATTATACTGTTTTACTATCATCTTATTATACTATTATACTATTATACTGTTATACTATTGTATTATTACATTATTATATTATTATACTATTATACTATTATACTATTATATTATTGTATTATTATACTATTATATTATTATAATATTATACTATTATATTATATTATTATACTATTATACTATTATACTATTATACTATTATATTATTATATTATTATATTATTATACTATTATACTATTATATTATCATACTATTATACTATTATACTGTTATGCTACTATATTATTCTACTAATGACAATGATATTATATTATTATACTATTATACGATCAACTTACTATCCTGTTATACCATTATATGTGTATGTATGTATGTATGGATGTATGTATGTTTTTCTGTATATATGTATGTATGTATGTATGTATGTATGTATGTATGTATATATGTATATATATATGTAAGCATGTATGTATACATGTATATATGTATATATGTATGTAAGCATGTATGTATACATGTATATATGTATATATATGTATGTAAGCAGGTATGTATACGTGTATATATGTATGTATGTATGTAAGCATGTATGTATACATGTATACATGTATATATATATATATATATATATACCTTTCTCTCTATGGCAACCACTAGGGTTAGTGGGGTACCCTCCCTTTGTGTCATCGTTGTAGTATATATGTATATATTAAATTTTAAAATGGAATTTAAATTTAAGTTTTAACTTTAAAATCCTGCACTCGATAATAATTTCTTCAAAACTTCCTCCAAAATAGCTGTCCAATTATTTTTCTGTTATATATCGCTATGGTTGCCATAGTATAACATATACCTCTATATATACAATATGTATGTATATATGCATGTATACATATATAGCAGTGTACGCATGTATGTACGCGTATGTGTAAACACACTGAGCCGTAATTAGATACTATTAATCAATTAGCTAATTAAATACACTACATACGGTTATAATTTAACTAGTGTTAATTAGTGATTTTGATCATTTATAACTTTTTTACTATGAATGGCTATATTATAATTATTAATAACTAGGCGATTGGGTAAGTAATGTACTATAATTAATATAATTCATAATTATGCGGAGCACATTTATAGTTAAAAAAATAACTTTTATTGAAATGAATAAAAAATAAATAGCTAGACTAAATAGAGTAACTACAAATAAAATATTTTTTTTGACATGGTATATTATGTTACGTTTATTTGCTATTCTGTATTTTATTTGATTAGAGTAAGTATAAAATGGCTTAGCCAATTATTGCAGCTAATCTAATTAGGTTAATCGTGTGTTAAAGTCTGGATTGCTTGGTCATTACTAGCCTAATCGAAGTAATAATTGGTTCATATTAATAGTATTATATATGTCTGTAGTGATTTCATTAGTTGGTTAGATTGAGGTCAACCATGATTGTAGGATATATGGGAATACAACTATAGTACGATAGTATAATATAGTTTGATATAGTGATATGGTCCAGTATAATACTATATAGTATGATGTAGAAGAGTACATTATATTGTAGTTTAATTTAGTATATAGTATGAAATAGTATAATATGATGTAATATAATATTTTGAAATAATCTTAAGACCATTTTATGCGGCGAAATATATAATAGAAATTTAAATTTAGCGACCTGGAGTACACTAGTCCTATTATATATATGAATAAGAAAAAAAGAACCCCTATATAACTTAATATACTATAATAGTGCCAAATATCATCTTATTATAAAGCAATTTATTTGGCGGAATAAATAGTAGGATAATATGCTAAGAAACCTTAACTAGCTAAAATATAAGATATTAGAGATGGCTACGTTATTTTTTATCAACGGTGAAGTTACTATGGATCTATTGGTTTGTGTGAGTGAACGTATAATTAATTCAGTAAGTAATTGGAATAGTTTCTAAAGAATTAAGTATCTTTATTTCATTCAACTATTTCTTATGAATCATTCCCTCATTAGTGTAAAATAGGCTAATAGTATAATATGATAATAATAAAATGTAATAATAAAATTTTAAATGCAACAACTTTTGGTATGTGAATGTCCAGATAAAAGATGAAATGCTATTCAATGACAATAAAATCAAATAATAATAAATTTTAACATCATACTCGAACCATTTTAAGCTTATTTTAACCCAATTTAGTTGGTAAAATCAATAATACAAATTTTAAACTTGGTAAACTTTGGTATAAGGACGCTCATATAATCATAATGTTACAATAATATCCAATATAGTCTTATAAATAAATAAAAACTGTTTTATTCGTTGGAATAGATAATACTGTGTTATACATAGTAACCTTAGGTACGCCAATCGGCATAGCTTATTCATTTTATCAAAGAATGTTGGTAATAAAACTGATATCTATTGTACTGCACTTTATCTGGGTGTTGTCGTCAAGTAGTCGGCAGGCTAAAGTTCTACCTAGCTGCTCCTCAATCTCCCTCAGATGATTGCTGGATATAAATGCCTTTAATTTCTTACCTGGCAAGGTGCTCTATATACAGTAGCTGTAATTTAATTGTGGGTTTGTGTACATGGCTAAGGTATTGTTATTATCAGAAGAAGCAGCACCAGATTCAACCAGTTGGCCTACTAGTAAAGTATTTGAATTACCTACTTCAACTTCTTTAACAACTACAGACATATGAAAAACCCAGAGAACATAAATTGAATTTCGGACTATGAATTTTTATAACTATTATAATAATATATATTACTGAACAGTAAATATTGACGACTGAGAACAATGAACAGTTTGCTTTAAAGGATAAATATATTTAAGAAGCAATATTGCCTTCTAGCCACTTTGCAACCGAATTGAAACTAATTTAAAAACTTTTAAGTCCCAATACATTCTAAAAAAATAAACCGCTATAACATAATATTATATTATATTATTATATTAATACTTCATAGCATCTTACAAACAAACTAAATGGATTCTATTTGACGATCCAAATCATTAAAATTTTTTTTTTTAAATGTAACAGCCTTCGATATACGAACGCCCATACATTGCTTTAAATATTTAAGGAAAAATCAATAACGAGGATCTAAAAATAAAGCAAGCTTGGTTAGGCTGTACTTTTAAATCCTTATAGAAAATTCAAATTTCCATAAAATATAGAACAATATCGGGTTTAGGCTGAAGAGTGAAAAGCATAACACATTCTACCTACTTTATTTGGCAACATAAAAAATCTAAAAAATTAAATGTAGCAACCTTTGGTATGCGGACGCCCATATTAGTGACGTATACATGTTTTACAGTTGCGTTTTTCTTGCATCTCATCCCGTAGGAGACCGTTCTCGCACATTTCCACCCTAAGGCAGCAGACAAACTAGTACTGGAGATGCGTGTCGTTTTGTGAGAACATTTATCTTCATATTATGCGGCTAAATCTATATCATATGTTTATAGATGAGCGATTGTGGGTGTTAGTAAATTTGAGCGATTGTGGGCCTTCAATGTTGAAAATTGTTGCATTTGGATTATTTAATTATATTTAAATTCATGTTGGTTATTTTTTATTGGTTAATCTATGATTGCGAGTAGGATTTTAGTTTTTATGCATTGGTTAAATGAATATAATATATAAATGAAATATATTCTAGCCATAATTTATAATTAATATATATATTTTAAAAATAGCAATTTATTTTTAAAGTGATATTTATATATATATGTTGTTACACTATATAATACAGTCGAGTATGCCTTCCATAGTCTACCTATTTTGTGAGCCATTATTTTAGCGGACCGTTTAGAATATACGACATAGTTTATATTTTAGATACTACTAGAAAAAGGAATAGTAAACAAATAATGGTTGCAACACCTTCTTATGTGGTAGGCAAAGCAGGACACGTGTTAAAAATCTAAAGTTTATGCATTTCAAACATGCACAGGAATTCCTTGGACTTATTGTAGTTCATGTTCATGGGGGACATTACCTTAGTCAGGCACTCAGCTACAATGAGCTCTGTAGGGCAGGAAAAAATCTTGATATCTTTATTTTCCATTTAATATCAAATGTATCAATATCATACCATGATCTATCTTGTATCCTTTGTGACGCAGCTCTTCTTTGTGGGACATACTTCAGACTGGTTGTCTTCACATAGCTTTACAAAGCCGGTGTCAATGCCTAAATAATCTAGGAGCATAGAAAAGTATGCGATTTTACTGGAAAATTAATGACATAGTGATGGTGCTGCCGGCTGCCTATGGTTTGGTAGAAAAGTGAGCATCAGAGAAAGCATTAAGAGTCAAAGGTGCTCTTTCATGCTTGATGCACTCTTCAGCAGTTGTTTTGAGGTAGCAGAGTAGATGCACTACTATTTCCCAGGTTGTTTTTGTTAGTTCTCCTGCATATCTCACAAGATAGCTGACTGAAAATTGGTAGTCAGGTTGGCTGTACTTCATAATCCAGATCAAACGGCCAACTAGGTCTTGATATGCAGCTTTATAACATGGCTTAGATGAGGGAGTCCTATTGGCTGCTTCTTTGTTGTAATCTGGAAAAATGGATGAGTGTAGTGGTCTGCCATTCTCCTGGCCATAGGATGTGACTAGTTCAAGTATGTGCCCTGTCCGTGAGAGTTGGATGCATTGGTCATTTGGTTGAATGATGTAGCCGAGAAAGTTTAATAGACCATCCTGTGTTCCTGGTTAAGAACTTGTTGCCAAAGGCTGTTATCAAGGCCCCCTAATTAACCAAGTGTTCTGATATTATGAGGGCATCATTAAAATAGCAGCTGAGGGCCAGGAACGTGCTGCTGTTGAGGCTAATATTTAGGCACGAATCTTTGTCTGCAGAAATCATACCTTGAGTATAGAAGAACATGCCAAGGGCATCATTCTACTGGAATCTAATGGCATGTAGGCCATAAAAAAATTTGTGGAGTTTACAAATCCATTTGGGGTGGTCAGAGTTCTCCATTGATTACAATTGATGCATATAGACAGGTATAGTAGGTTTTGCAAGTAGACAGGTTAATGTGATGTCCATTTGGGCAAGGTCATATTGGTAGAATGCAGTGATTTTAATTAATGTTTATATAGTGACAAAGCTTGTAATAGGTAAAGAGATTGAAAAAAGAAAAAAAAGAAAAGAAAAAAAAGAAACCATCTTTGACTTCCATGTTTCCTATGTACATAGATAAGCTTTGTGTTGTATGACAGCTCCTCCTTAGGAATGATCATCCATGTGTAGATCTTGTTAATTGTAGTGAGTTCCATGTGCATTGCAGCAGTTCACTGCATGGTCTCCCTATAGGCCTTGAAGTTGGTGAGGTCAAAGAGTGGGGTACTGTGCATGGCAATACAAGAGACTTTCCCTGTAGCTGTGATTGCTGTTGGTCATAGTGGCAGCTATTTTTGGACCTGAACTCTTTTTCTCATCCCAGCACATGAATTGGGGTGCTCGCATACAGAGTTGACGGATTGGTAGAGGGGTAGGTAGTGACAAAGAAATCTCTGTGACAGACTCTCTCTTAAATGAGATGTCATGGTTAGGTAAGATATCAGCAGTTGGTTGTACAATCGAGTCCAATTATACACATTAAAATGCCTACTAAAAGGGAATAATTTGGAGATTTATACCTTTTTGAGTTCTAAGGAAAGGTTACACAAAGCACTTTAGTTATAGGAGAATAACCAAAACATATTGTGATGTTAGATAAACCAATGGCGTATTTACTAGGGGGTGGCCAACTCTCTGATACTGGGAGGTTGATAGGAGAGAATGGAATTGCATTCCAGGTTGAGTTTGTTTCAGTAGACAAGAAAATGGATGATATTTAACACAAAGGTATACTATATATTAACTACTCTACGATGTATTTTCTCTGTATTTTTTACTAATTATGCTTCTGTCTCTTGCATCTTTCTCCCCTTACCCTATTCTATTCATAATTCTTATACCTGTCCCATAATATCATGGTTTTGTATAAACACTAATCATTATTGCTTTTCCGGTGCGCTCAATTAAATTTTAGTCTTTTTGATATGCGAATTTTTCTATTTTTTTTTTTTTTAAAAAAAACAACCCCCCCAATGCATATATTAAGAGTATTATATTTTCAATTTTTATTTAAATAAAAGTCTGTTATTAGTGAAGCAAAATGGCATTACAGCTTTCAAACCATCAATTGAGTTTCCAAAGATTTGATCTACCTCCATTTGTTGTTTAGTCCACATCTAGGTATTGAAATATTTTTCTTAAAATAAACACACTATATCTTCCCTATTACTTATAGCCCTATCATACTATATAGCGTACCTCGACATATCTCTCTTTTGTTCAGTATTTCAAACATACACCTTCTTTTCCCCTCCTTGTACACTCAGCCCATCCTGTGGTTCATATCGTCATATACATATAGTTTTAGCAAGGCGCTTATCATCTCTGCTTCTTCTAACGTATAAGCGATGTTTTAATAGCCAATACAATCTCGGGAGTATGAAGTTAAATCAAGTAGAAAATGGTTATTGGATGAAGGTCATAGAACAAAATATACTTGGTACTTATGTATATATCAATTTATAATGTTTTTACCTATTCTTCTCGTCGGTCTTTTTCTATTTCTTTTTCATCTTTCTACCTAGGTAACTTCAAAAATGACGAAGGTGTCATTACACTAAACAGTCAAGTGAAGATTAGCATTGGCTCTAACAAAAGAATGCTTTATACCCGTCTACATAATGCGGGCCACCTTAGAGACTCGGCTCGAGGTGTTATTGGTGGACATGATCTAGTTTCAGTTAATGTATTTGTTGCAAATCGGCATTTTTCTTCCTCCCTATTGGCTGCAATATATATAGCTATAAGTTTATTCGTCTCACAATAATTACATTAACATAATACTATTTTAGTGACTGCCTAACAGGAAAAGTAGAAGTCATAGTTCGACATGCTCATTGGTTATTTATTATAAAAAAGATTCTACGTCCTCCTATCATTGCCATTCTCCTAAATTAAAAAAAGAATAATTGAAGTTTTTTAATAAGTTTATTCTGCTTCTTAGGCTATACTTATTCTTTTTAACGTGACAATTTGGTTTGATATAATTAACTTAGTCTATTTAAATCAAATAGGGAACCAGATTTTTTAAATGGCAATGGCAGACTAATTGGTCAATTAAGATTGTGAGTGTGTAAGTATATTTAAATATGTTGATGTTTGTTTATGAAGAATATTAACATTTTATTATGTTAGGATATCAATACATCAATGAACAGTATAATATAACAATACAATAGTATAATAATTATATTCTTCCTTATACTATTTCCTATTAATAAATGGACATCCATTCGCGCATACCTAAACATATATATAAATAGACCCAAGATATGTGCATCTAAGTGTGTAATTAATTAACTAGTATGCCTTTAATAGCTATATATCTTTATTTAAATTATAGATTGCTACAGACTTCAATGGATATGGAGCTTATATATATATATATATATATATCTGTCACAGTATGTAACTAAGCGCGGTCGATCTGCAGAGAAACTGCAGTCCTGAAACTCCTTTTGTAGAGTATATAGATAAAATCCTTATGGAGGAGCGAGAGGGACTCATCACAAAGCTCAATGAACATATAAAGGGTATGTTGGCAACCAATGTTGGTGTGACCGTAGAGTTATCCGAAATTCACACGTTCAATGGATACATATATATAGAAACATAACATTGTTACCTGTACAGAGTATTACTTGAATCAAAATTGGAATTATGAGCAAAGTCAGAATAGTGGGATTCAGACTCCACTGCCTTTTTGCTACATAGCTCTTGAGGCATGAGCATTATACCCTCAAAAATATTAAAGTCCGTATAACCCGCCTCACATAGGTGTGCGATTACAGCAACAGACGTCAAATGATGCTCGTCTATAACATGGCAATAGAGGTGAAAGGCATCGATTGCGCGTGACAGACACTCATGGTCGTATATCGCTATCTGTCCTAGATCGATAGTTTCTTCTAGAGGGATAGCTTCTTCATCAAAACTTCTAGCGCTGTTAACAGGAGGGTGGCTATTGGTTAGAGGTCAAGTACAACAAATGCATATATAACAACTGTCCTC
>NAOQ01000234.1:55109-77536 GCA_002751075.1 Ichthyophonus hoferi | reverse complement strand
GAAAGACAGAGGGAGGTGAACATATAGGGGGAGGGAAGGATACAGGGGGTGGGGGAGATACAGGGGGAAGGGGTGATATAGGGAGAGGCGGAGATATGGGGGGAGGGGAGGACACAGGGTGGGGTGGTAAACTAGATGTATCGTCATCTGAATCTATATTGATCACGATTGGTTGGTCTTTGTTATTGCTAACTATGCCAGGTTGTGGCGTGGCTTTAGACAGGCCGATGGGTTTTGAAGTATCCTCGACTGTCTGGTAAGAGGGGGCAAGTGTCAATTACTAATTCAAATAATCCTTACGTAGAGGCCCAGCCGCCCTAACTTCCTGCACCAACTATACCAGTCCAGACACCCTGTCGCCCTCTGTTTCCTTGGTAATCCACAACTAATAGTGGCTCATATATATGGGGAAGTGATAACAGGCAGACCAAGACCTTTACTACATACTATACACTATATCCCATATGTAATCTACTATAGACAACATATACTCACCTCTGCCTCCTTCATAATCTTTCTCAGGGCTTTATCAGTAGGATCTACCAAATCTCTTGGAATAAGCCCGGCCTAGTAGCAACCAATAGGAGTTAGTACTTAAAATATAAGTCATATCGCCACCTATCATACCAACCATCCAGATAACCCCCTTCCCATATGTGTATATAGATGCATAGCTCTACCCTACCCCTAGACATATATATCTACATACGCCCTCCACCTCCCCGCCCTTTCCACTCCTACCCTTATCTTATATACCAGTCTGGCACATAACAGTAATATGTACTAGGCAACCACACCTAATCACCCCCTTTCCTATTGGTCCATTACTCTTTGAACCTTCATATACAGAATTGGCAATCTTGTTTAGTCACGATTAATGCCTATATATGGTAACCTCCATATATAGTCAAAATTTCCATATGGTTAATATCTATATATGGTACATCTCTATATATAGTCAATATTTTTAAATAGTTAATATCTATATATGGTACATTTCCATATACAGTCAATAGTTCTATAAGGCTAATATCTATATATGGTGCATCTCTATATATAGTCAATATTTTTATATGGTTAGTATCCATATATGGTACATCTCCATATATAGTCAATAATTCTACATGGTTAAGGTCTATATATAGTCACAGTGACACTTCATCTCAATCCCTTTCTGACTTACTCGTGAGGTCTCTTATCCAATGATTCTGCTCCCATTGTTTTTAAGCGTTATTATCCCAATCATAGCCCTCCTTTTCTTCATGAGACTTATGCTTCTAATCAGAGCTCTCCATTATATTTGTTTCTATGTAGCGTCCAATCATACTGCATATATCTTATTTTGATACTTACTGTTCACGTACTACCCTCACCGTGTTTTACATATTTATTTTTCAATCATTGCCCTCACCTTATTTTTAAAGCTTTTTGCTTTGGCCATTAACAACAGCATGACAATGGACCTATCACCTCTCTCGGATGCTATATGGAGGGCTGTGTTTCCCCCTTTCTGTGTAAGGTGCATTGGTAGTGTCACGCCGTAGTATTGATTACCTTCCATGGTAGCACACCATTCTCTCCTATGTTACAACCTCCTCCTCTCTAATCCTAAGTCCCTTTACGTCATATTCTACTAACCTTCTTTCACTTATTGCTATCTATCCCTCCCCCCTTCTATGCATCTCTTTCGCATATGTTCCTAATCCAATTTTTAACCTATAATATCTACCAGCAATATTGAATATTTAAAGTAACAGATATTTCCACACCCAAGGCCAGTGCCTATTTTATACCAACACTTACAGGTCAACCTCTACGTGACCTCTTACCTCCCTCCTTCTGTATTTAAAGGCTACTACTATATCCAGCCAATAGCTACTAATCCCTACAATTCAACACCTCCTCCCGTCCCCCCTCTATCACAAATACCTACTTTATCTACATGATCTACCTCAGCTTCAGCCTTCAGCAATACTTCTACTACTCCCACGAACCCCGCTTTAGTGGCTATCCATAAGGGGGTCTGGCCGTGAGTGTTGGTGTAATTTATGTTGATGTTGGGTTTACTAACGCACTTCTTCACTTCCTCTACATTTCCAGCTTTAGCATGGCTAAATAAACGGTACTCGTTCATGCCCATGGTGAACAGGAAAGAGAGTCTGTTACATGAGAGATAGGGGAGGGCAAATAGGAAAAAATGAAAATGAGAGATGGTAATCATAGAGTCTATTCGTTGTGTGGAAGGATAAAACTGGGTATTGATGAATGATAGTAAACCTGTCATCTCCCTTGATAGAAATAGGCGTGTAAAGGTAAAGAATATAGAAGGAAAAGGAAGACAAAAGAAATAAATAAAAAAACATCACTTTTAACTCGTGCAACCGCAAGCGCTTAGTACAAGGATATATAAGAACTATGCAGACATTGCAAATAATCGTAGGTTGACTCGCCCACAGGCGGGTGACAGAGATAATCAGATATAGTTTAAATAAATATACTCCATATCTAGAACTAAACCAAAGGCAAGCCTCCACCCCAACCTTACTCTAGCACCTACAGGTATGATCACCCACCCCCAATAAACATGGCACACAAAAAATGGAATTCAAAAACTTAGTAATTCTATGCGTACCAAGGGCTCACAGATATTTCTGAAGATACTAATATATCAACATTTTCAAATTATTATTATTATTATTATTAGCAGTAGTAGTAGTAGTATTATTGTTAGTATGGTATTGTTTGTTTGCTATAAACATGATCGATCAAATTCCAATGTAGATGTAATTAGATTGATTTTTATGACAAATTGCAATAAAAAATACAATGTATTACTATAAAATAAATAACAACGGATTGAAGCATAATAACTATAACAATATATTACAATTACTAAATATAATTATGATTTGCTAAATAATAGTACTAAGATAGCCCAAGCGTATTGTATTATATTAACTTTCCCAAAGTTATAGTAAAGCCAGCTCGTAGAAACCGAACTTCTGTTTAGTTGAAAGTGTACCAACCGCACCGGTGACAAGTACGTGTATAACGGTATCGATGATTTATATTAAAGTTAAAATCATGCATTATTTTAACAACAACAGGTAATACACTCCTCTGTAGTCAACTAGTTAATCAAATATGTATTGTGATATATGCTCCCCAACTCCCATCATCACCCCGATTGGACAAAAATGTTATATAGCTACATTCTTTATTCCTATTTTGAATTTATTATCATAATCAATTAAAAATGTGTTCAACTTGACTCTCAGTAACTCCATCAATCAAAATATATTGTGCATTAATCTGGATCGGTATGCCGTTGTATAAAAGAGAGCACAATAGGCTTACTTTGCAAAGGACTATGGGAGAAAGGTTAAGTGGTTAAAGTTGGGATCTAGCCTGGGAGGTGTTGGAGATCATTACAGGAATTACATTTTCTCACAGTATGTTGTTGATACTATAATTTTCTGCATTTTATCAAACTTTAACTATGCATATTGAAAATTAAATAAAAACTAATAGTTCTGTCAAAATGTTCTTGTTTATAATGGATTAACATTTATATTGTAAGTGATTTAGAATGGGGTTCTTGTTCTTGAAATATACTTAAGGTTTTCCAAGTATCATGTTAACCAATTCATGACCTAATGATGAACAATAGCAATTTCTGTCCAACTAAGATAACACATTAATTGGTATCTAAGACTAGATATTATCCTGTTTAAATCATGGTTATTTTACACTTTCTAAGCGAACTATAGGTTGTAAAAATTATTAAGATGACTAAGGGAAATACGCTGTCAATAAATACGGTTAATCTTCTCGTTTTTTATAATACTGAAAACCAATATTGAAATAATGTACAAGTAAGCTCAAATAATTAAGGCTTAGGCTTATGTAGAGTATATGCTTACACTTACTATGCAATAGCCTAAGGAGTGTATATCTGCCTATGCCCTAACTAAATGGATATCATGCATATAACAATATAAATCATCATATATGGCTTACAATCTAGTCGTTTTTTTTTAATTCCACACATATATTGCCAAAGATCCTACTATAGATATTACATCTAATAAAATTTTAATTATTTGTGTTATAGCTATAGTTTATTGATTGGGTTAATATGATTGATGTCAAAGATTAGTGATTAGATTGTTCATTGTCCTAGAGAGCTGATCGATTACATTATATATATATATTCTATTGCACAAGTATTCCAATATAGTATTCTCGTACTAGGTTATATGTCTAACAGAAATAAAGTCAAGCAGCAGTATATGAATTTTAAAAGCAAATTAGTTTTGCTGTAGTATTTAAGAATCCCATATATTGCATTACATAGTTCATTACTCATTATTATGTACGTTACAATAAAATTTATTTATTATATATGCTATACGATTACAGGTTTTTACATGCATTTCTTATGGGCCAGAAATCATTGTTTGCCTATTAATTCTTTATATTGCATATACTTCTTTTTATACCAAAAGCATAAGCTTGAAATGATCAATTATCAGCACCTCTTCAAAAAGTTTGTCAATATCAGATTATATGTGCATCAGGTATTAGAGGAGTATATTTAGCTTTAATGAATAATTATTACATATAGAATATATACATTGGAAAAAAAAAGATTAAGTAAGACATTTAAAGTATATACCTCCAAACTAGATAAGTCTTAAACTGTAAGTAAAGGGATCAGGGATAGTAGATACTGGAGTAGAGACACTACAAGACTTGACTATTGATAAAACACAGTATGTAAAGTCATTACAACTATACACATTATGTATTTGAAAGCCTTATCGATCAGTGTACAAAACCTAATTGAATTGTGCAAACAAAACCTCGATTTACTTATCTATTCATTAAAATGATGGGTCTGGGGTTCAATTCTGCCAATTATTTTGCGTGTGAACATTAAAAGTATTATATACATAGGTGTAGGTTAAATAAATAATGAAAAACTGTAATAAATGAAGCTGTAAATAATCTATGATAACTGACAAGCACATCCAGTAAAAGTAAACTTCAAAAACAAAAAACAAAAAAGAAGTTATATACACAAATGCAGAATGCATACCCTACATAGCCTGGGTGTTGTGAAATCCATGCCAATCATTTCACAAAGTCATTGTAATTGATTTGTATCTCTAGTTCGCCACACAATAATACATTGAGATTCATACAGGTACAACCTCAGGAGCCCATTAATAGTTTGAATTATAGATTAAACCTACTGGTATACTGTATACACTTAAACCATCCCTCAAAGATGTAACAAACAATAATAAAAGACCACACAAAAGCCTACTGATAGACTTTAATATTAAAGTAGAACTAAACTGAGTCTAGTTCACTAACCAAGTCTATAGTACAGATTATTATATTTATGTCTTTAAATAAAAGTGTAGAAGGTGAAAGTAGGTTCCAATTATCTTGTAAATGGTTCTTATCTCATGTTAACCTAGCTCGGATGCCCCAAAAATCTGTATTAGGTTTCTAAGATCAAGCTAAAGGTTTTATATTACTGACTGTTTGGGTGCACTACCATATGCATATAAGGCATATGGCCTCATCTAAATTTCAAGTTTTTGTGGTTAAATTGCAAATACTGGTTGAGTTCCCTCCCTTGCTATTTGAGGGCAAAGGGTCCCTGCAATAGATGTGGCATTTCTTGCTTTCATCCATTTCCCTGTTGGGTTTTATAAAGGTTGCAGGTGGGTTGGAACTGACTTCTTGGACGACGATTAAATGCCATTAAAATGACGATGGATCAATCCTGCTCTATTTGACGCTATATGGCCACCCAAATGCGTCCATAGATCTTCGTATTGCCTCAAAAGGTTTATTACCTGAAAAAAGAAACATAATCAGACACATTTGAAGAGATAGAAATGGAGGTGGGTGAAGGAAGAAAAGAGAGAAAAACAAAAGGGAAACGAGTAAGGCGAGAGTATACAAAGAACATGTAAATAGATGGTTAATCGTATAATAGATAAACATAAGAATGATATATATCATAACATTAAAAAGAAAGAAGAGAAGGCATTATTGGCAATGAAACAAATGTGTAGGGACCATCAAGGTATGAGGGTATAAGAAATAAAAGTGCTCATAAAATAAGTGTCGTTTCAACATTACGAGGTACAGAGGTAATTCCTAGTAGTCTTGGATGGTATTTATGACGAGCAAGACAGTAGGGCAGTCATTTGGAATGAAAACATATACTCATTAGTCTATTGAATCCAAATAGAATGGAACTAGGAAGTTAAGGTGTGAATGGCTTAATTAACTTGGGGAGAAAGCAATTGCTTGCAGATCGTATCAGGACGATGAGGGTAGAGGGTAGAATACAAGAAGACATAGTGCTAATATATCAGATGGTAGTCATGGGAGCCAATGAGGGGTTATCTAGTATCTTAATCTACATATCTTGGTTAATATGTCTGTCCAATCAACTTGTCTCAAAAGTTTAATCAAGGATCTATATAATAACGAACAGATCCTGTACAATAAAGAGGCATACGTCATATGTATATATCATGTAGCATATCAGATCCCTGCCACCCAGTCACAATACCAACCCATCACAATTTACCTGTTCATCAGTGGGCGATACCGCGAGATGGCTTACACGATCGAAAACACTTTGCTTTCTTACTAGCTTCTTTAATACTGTATGTTTGTGGAGACGATCCTGCCTGCACGCAGATAAGCCACAACAGGTTAAATAGAGCAGGTATGAGGGGCTAGGGAGCTAGAGCGAGTAAGTGCTATGCATATATACCTACAGGTAGGCATACATATGAGAAGGAGTTGATGAATGGCTACCATGGTAAAGTAATTATCGGGTGGATAGCTAAAATGCCTCGCATAGAATATCGTCAATAATGATTGCATGAGTGTTGGTGCAAAGAGGAAGGAGAGAGGTAGGTCTAGACTAATACAAAAAGAAATGTCAGAGAGGAAAAGAATGATATGACAAAAGGAGGCGTATATTGGAGAGCAAAAACGCTTAGGGGTTAAAAAGAAGGGAGAAGATCGTTAAAGATATTGGTGGGATAATATATATTAGGCATAAGAGTGAAAACAGGATGGGCAAGATATATAGAGGTAAGGAACATACATAGGAGAGGGAGGAAGAAAAAATACAATAGAAACTACGAAATAGGTATTACAGTTTTACTATCAACATAGATATAATTTTAGTATACATAAACATAAATGGAAATGAAAACAGAAAAAAAAAGGAGAGAAGGTGACAAGTAGCTAAAGAGAGGTAAAGTAGGAGCGCAGCAAAACGCAAACAGAAGAGCAGACACCTACAGGGGAAACGGCAATAAAGAGGAGAGAGAGATGAAGAACATACATGATGGCAACCAATGGGAATAGGATGTTAAGTTACTATTAATACTCACCCAGGGCATTCAACTGCGGCCCTCAGCTTTGTCTTTCCAATCTTTCCATCATCTCTCACCCAGTGGCTAACAAAGATATCTATGGAAACTGCAATCACTAAATTAAAAATCACTAGTACACTCATGGCATACCACACCACAAAGAAGATTCGGCAGATGTCGCCAAACAACACCACGTGTACATCCATGAAAATGTACCAATTATTAACCACCATTAAAGACCACAGGGTTACCAGAGAGCCCTGGAAAGTGTTAAAGTTCATGGTCCAATAGTCTTGTTTCGCGTAATCAGTAAGCTGAATCTTGGGGTTATCTCTGAGGGTAAGATCGTGTGCTTCTGTAAGTGATCTGGGTATATGTAAAGATAAAAAGAGAGACAATATCCAAGTAAATGGGCTCCGTTGACTTCTTTCTAAGATGTCTCGACTCTATTATTTTTGGTTTTTGTGCCAATGGAGATATATATTGATAGCAGCTTATTGCATAGTGCTGTAATATGTTAGGCGAGCTATTAACACTAAAATAAATATCAAAATACAGCTAGGATAACAAGGCCATGGGTAGGGGAGTAAAAGAAAAAGAGATGGAGAAACAATATTAAAGAAAAAGATGTAAAGGAATAGAATAGAGAGAATTGGTACAACAGAGTGAAATAAAAATCAAAAAAGCAGGTAAAACGGATAAACAAATATAGACACATAACCATGATTACCACCAACTATACGATAGATCATAGGGGCTACTACCTCACCAAGGGGCCATGAAATAAATCCTCCCCAATAACAGCAAAGCAGTAGAAGGCCGAAAGCAGACAGGTTAAGACACCATAGGTGGACCCTCCACTCAGACTGGTCACAATCTGCATAAACACATGCATCTCACTCTGTAGGCTCCCTATAGCTCTAGATAGACGCACCATCCCTGTCAGCAGTATTAGAAGACATAGCCATTGCCACCTCTCCTGGTAAAGGGGTAAATTGAAAGGTTGGTTAGTTGACACAGTACTTAGATCTGGTAGGTCCATGTCCATATATAGTAAGTCTTTATGTACCTAGAAGGTAAGATAAGAATAGCACTGCATGATAACCCCTGAATGGCAGCATAAAAATACAAGTAGAAGTAGGAGGGTGTAGGCCTTTAGTCTAAGGTGGGTCCAGGGTGTCTGTAATGCATATTAGCCTGCAGGCCAAAGTATAGACACTCCATATATAATACGCACACTTAATACTCCAATATATCTTTCGTCTCCAACCTCTCTATCTTCACGACACACACCCCTACTACTTACAGGGCCATGACTTAAGAGGCAGGCTACCCAGGCTGCAAGCAGCGCCACGACCACACCCCAGTCCCATATATACCATTTACTCTTCTGCCTTAAATACACCGGGCCATAGCCTAGAATATTGCATAGGATCTCGCTGGGAAACCATAAGCAGCAAACTGTTATTCCCACCACAAAATCATCTTTGACTGCCATGGATGGTTGGAGGTATACTATGGCCAGGCCTGCATATGCAACACTAACTGCATAGGCCCATACTATAAAAACCTGCCACCACCACAGCCAGGGTCAGAATGATACACTAGTATGGTTCATACTTAGCCAGTCATAATAAAGGGGTAGTAAGAACAATCTTCAGTCAATTACCTTTATAGCATGGCCAGGATCCCTCGCTCTCTCACTCTATTTCACGTCTATTATGACATCACTTCTTAACCTTATATAGCCTCATATATATCATTATGACATCACTTCTTAACCATATAGAGCCTCATATATACCGCTATTCATCCGACACATCCGGCATGGTGTCCAGTGCCAACCTCCCTCACACCATAACTACATCAAATACATCAACTAAACATAGCTCTTTCTGCAACTGACCTTATAGAACTGTAACTCCATAGTTTTCTTTATAAATTTCCCTAGACTACAAAAGAGAGGTTTGGGCTGGGGGGGCTTCCTAGTTTTCACATCAAAGGATGTGAGATTGAAGAGATCATAAAAGTCGTGGAAAGTGAGCATTGGTCGATACTTTGGATTCAAATATTGTTGCAGGAAAGGATGATAGATTTTCATTGATGGCATAAGAGCAAACAAGGCCTGCACATCATTGGTGCTTACCTGTGTGGATGGAGTCAGGGCTGAGTTCTATTGGCCATTATACAGAACCTGATTCTAAATACTTGGTTGGGTATACTTGTAAATTTTTACTTTGACTATCCCTCCATCTAATGGTAGTATATAAAGAGACTTGGAGCGTAGTCCTGTTTATCACGTGTGCCAGGCTAGGTGCCCTTTGTACTTCCTCTTCCCCTGCTAGAGTTCTACGTACTATATATATATCCTTTCGTATTCATTGGCAAACACTGTATCTCCTCCTGGTTGCCATAAAACAAACATACATACCATGGCGCTATCTATCTTGTTGTTGTTAATAGATTAATCTGATGGGCACCCAGGCAGGTTGAAGAAAAATATATGGTGGCGGAAAAGGAAAGGAAAGAGACAAAGATATGGACAAGGAGATGTTGAAGATATGATTTCGCAGATGCATATCTATCCATCTATCTCTCTACTATCTATCTATATATATAGGCTAGCATATATAATCCCATACCCTGTCGCTAGCAGCAGGGAGAATGCGACGTAGGAGTTCAAATGCAGCTCTCAAGCCCACATGTCTTCTAAGGAGGGCCTTCTGTAGGGAGTACTTTGCGAAGCCCTGCATGTGAGGAAAGGGGGCATGTAGGCCAGCTGTTCTGGATATGGTAATAATGGTGCGTGATAGAAGTATGTATTTTCATACCACGTGCATCACCTGCCTCCTATGGCTTATGCCTTTGGCATTACTCTTATCTATTTCCCAATCTTTGCTAGTATTTCAAGAAGCACATTTATAACAATATCAGTATATTAGAGGCAATTCTAATATTTCATAACACAACCCGAAGGCCCTCTAACTTAATTTCAAAATTTAAACAATACTAACCAATACAGCCATATATATTACAGCGTATCCAATAATATGTTAGCATATAATTAAAGACTATGGATGAATATACCGTACATTATCTTAAAATATCCCATTGTACACTATAATACTCTATGTCGTATGCATATATTCATTAAAGGAATGAGTTGGGCCTACAGTATCACACAACCAATATGTCAAAACTAGATCAACATTCCAAAACAGAGCAAAATAATAACTAATACATCTATCTTACGATACCAAACATATATATATATATATATATGCATCCGCAATGCGATAATACAGATTAGCAGATTAAATAAGGTAGTAGGAGACTGTTACATCCAGGGTGACCTATGACATATACAAACATGTTAATATAGTATGATATATAACACTACATACTTGGAAGTAGTAGTAGACTACGGCAGTAATAAGGTTGAGAAATACAAAGGTGGCCAAAAGGAGGAACAACAGGAAGAAAAAGAACCACCACATGGATTGGTTCAAGGCGGGGACCATGACGTCAGGATGGTTGGCGGTAGTCGTGAGAACTACCAGGGACATGGCGGCATCCAGGAGGCTGTCAAAATGCTGTCGGCCCTCTGTGGTACCTGAGCCCTACCCCGTGTCACGCTGCAGGAACCAAGCAAGAAGATAGACATATCTATAGCACTACAGCCCCTTTACGGTTGGCAACTCAGCCAATATAATCCCTCACTCTCTTTCTTTTCTTCAGTACTATAGTGCCATGTCTGTTCATTAATATCCCTGTCCTATCTTTCTCTCTCAACTTCTATCCATTCCCCACCCCTAGATATACTTACATATACCAGTTTAAGTCAAAAAATGAATAAAATCATACCATGAAAGAAAACCATTCCCATCAGAGCGTAGCAGACAATAAAAACAGCCAGGACAGTCAACATGCCAAGGGCCCTGCAGGCTGTGCGGGTGACGTTCTTAAGAATGTGACGGAACCAAGTAGATCGCTGCAATAAGAAGAAAGGTCGTAATAGACGTCTTACTCTGTGGGAGAGGTAGGTAGATATCAGGCTGTAAGAACCAAATAGGTGTTGAGTGCATGTGGACCGTTATGTGTAAATAGTGTGTACAATATGTCAAAACAAACGAAGATATAATGTAGACCGGAAAAGGGAAGGAGGAGATCAAAAGAAAGTGGCAGGTGGCAGGTAGTATACATTACACATGTCGACACTATATTCTATCTCTCTTTCCCCTAGATAATCACCCCCCATCCCATGCCTACTCTTTCTCATCTTCACACTTCCCAGCCATTCAGCACTACCAGCTTGCTAATATTTGTATCCTACTGGCTCTGCTCCTTGGATACCTTCTTACGCAATGATTATAAAACAACATTTCCCTCTTCATTACGACCATAGATATTCATTTCATCATAATGTAACGAGAAGCACCACCACCACCCACCTAAATACAGTCTGATGTGTTGCCATGGATACTATCAAGTCTACCTGGCTAATAAACAACATAATCAGCAATCCCATATTCATTGTTCTTACGAATTGCCGGGTATGGCCCACCAACTTCCAATTGGCCCACATATTAACCATAAAGGCTAATAAGCAGACCTGTTCTATGCTGTATAGCAACCATTGATTGACCACTGGAGGATTGGGAGGTTCCAAGAAGGCAACAAGCATGTTTATGTAAACCAGCCCCTCCACTATGCTGTTAAACATTGCCTTGTATTAGTTGCTCATCCTGGAAGGTAAGAGGTAGGTGGCCTGGCTAGAGGAGGGCTAGACGGGTAAACACTAATTACTTACAGCAACCCTTGAAGGGTTCTATTCCCTCTTCTCGCCAAATCATTGCCCAGTATAATGAAGGCCTAACTAATAGAAGAAGTGACTGATATATTATTTCTTTAGTGTGTCTCTTATAGTTGTATATATTCATTAGCTTCAGCCCCCAACCTTAGTCAGGTTGATTGTTAGAGATATGAAAACTAAGAATGAAATAATAAATTGTAATCACAATAATAATTACACATAATACTTTGCTCGTATACATCTATCAACACCAATATATATCTATATATATTAATAAAAGTTCCAATCCCGCTATTCATTATAGTTTCACTAGGTTTAGATTGCACGTCGTTAAGCTAGTACAAATGTGCTTGCCTGTTAAAATATAAATAGACGTAGAGGTTGATATATTTATACATAAAAAAATAAAGAATATGCCTCACCATGTGGTAAAGGGATGATAAAACCAGTCATAAAACCTAGTCAGCGTTGCCACATCTAAACTAATATAAAAATTCCTCGACTTGATAGCGCTCTTTGCAAAATATGAGGCCTGAATAATGAGCTCCTGCCTTTCTTCTTCCGTGATAGAATAATTAATAAAACAATTTCCAGAGCCCTCACCTGGAGAACCACCGTCAGAACCTAATGGAAGGCTGCTGTGTGTAGTAGCATTCATTTCATCTACTCCGTAAATTGTATGTGAATCGCCTCCATTTGAACACCGTGTGTTAGTGTTTCGGAATGGGGTACAGGAATTATATAGCTTAGGCTTCTCCAGTCGTGTGGTACTAAGAAGAGGATCCTCTTCCGACCAATTTTTTTCACAAAAAGACATGAGGAAGCTCGGGAGTCCCCTTGTAGCAACCCTCACAGGTCTTAACAGCTTTCGATGTTTAGAATTTATTAAGTTCAATAAAAAAGTAATAAAAAGAAAGCATATAAAAAACAGACTTAAACTACTTTGTAAACAATTCCAAATGGTAATGTAGCCGTATCAACATAACAAAATTGAACATTATAGCGTTACAGCAAGGCTTACAACCACATAGTAGGTCGTGCTTATACTCGGTGGTCTAATAGTTGCACTTTTTTTTTTCTATCACCACCATAGGTATTTTATACTAATGGTATGTATGATATCGATTGACTAGATCATAGGTCGTACGAATGTAGATCGTAGAATGTATAATGTAGATTGTAGATTGTAAATTTTAAGCTGCAGATTGTAGATTATAGATAGTAGATTGTAGACAGTCACTGTAGGTCAAGGGTTCATCTGATCTCTTAATATTCGATCGCAAGTTTTATAACTACATATTAGGCCAAGTTAATAATCAATGGCATAATGAACTGCATTTCAACCATGCCGCATTTTATTCTAATAGTATGTATGATTGTAGATTGTTCTGCAGGGCATGGGCTTCATATGATCTCTTGTTATTCGCAAAGCTAGCCTATCTATTTCATCGTCACGACCGACTTGTTCTTTTAATGTTTAGAAAAGATTTATGCTGATTAAGCATATCAAAAGCGCATAGAAATTCTGTACACATGGTCTAACTCGTATAATATTTTCTGCTTAAGTCGGTCAATCTAACAGAAAACCCTTAAAGGGTTGTAATGAAGTATCATGAGACTAAAACAGCTGCTTATTAAAAAGATTAGGAAAAACAAATATATTTTTTTTCATTTCCAATATAAATGAGATTATCTAGCCAGTATTGTATAAGATACCTAATTTTTTTATACTTTAATACAAGAAATTAAAACCAAGTCCTTACTTTCTTATAAGCTGCTTAATATTGAAATAATTTTATGCATCTGTCTGTACACCATCACTTAATAAATTAATTAGAATATATCTAGTAATTGTGAAACTTGAATTCTAAAAAAACTAAATGCAAATTAAAAAATAGTTAGAACCAAAGTTTCTACAACACTTTTTTCTATCGTTTCCTCACATTCGTTTTTTGCACCATATAGTAAAAAGATTACGATATTATTTAGCTAAAGCCCGGTATGACAATTCTGTCAGTTGAATCATACTATTACTAGTTAATAATTTAGGAATTGAAGCCATGCTATTACCAGCTAATAATTTAGAAATTGATAGAGCAGATATGTTCAATAATGCTTATGTACCCACTAGACTTCCAAATAAGGTAAGGAGTTTTAAGTATTTTATTGCATAGCATTAAAATAGTCTTGAATCACTACGAAGTAGATATACAAGGCTGAAAAGAACAATAAAGGACTGCTGTTCAATCACTCAAACAATATTGTCTCATTTTCATTTACTTTTGGAATATCTAATACATATTATGTCAAGTATATCTAGAAAGATAGAACTATATAATATATATAACAATCTAGAAGGCCAACTAGACCAATCTGACATTAATATCTCTCTTATTGAAGATAGTATGACAGTATGTCTTCAACCAGTTTTGGATCACATTTAGTTTATATAAAAAACTGTGGTCTGTGATAGTTCTAGTGACTTGTCCACAGGCTTCGGGGTCGCCAATTGAGTGTTGTATAATACGACTAAAGACTAGATATATATATACATTATATTGTTTAACAAATATTTAATTGAACGCAAAGTTTTTTGTGTCACGAACGTATTCATATAGGCCTATAACGGTAGTGTACATGTACACGGGCATGCGGGGTTGCCGTATATACCCGGGTGTGCCGGGGGCCGCATATGTGTGAGCAACCGGGGACTTTAGTCATTGCGGTTTACATTTATATTTGTTTCTTTTTTAGAATGGCTCCTTAGCTAGCTTTCTCATTGTTGTAACTACTTGCATATTATGTGTTGACAAATCAGTCTATTAGGTTGTTGAAAAATATCATGCAGTTAAACCCTTATGTAACTAATCTTGAGCCACGATCATTAATCTACTTTTTATCTGAACTGCGATCGAGCCTACTTATTCATCTGTGGTTAGCGATCTTGTAACAGTTTACTTATAGTAAAGCATTCAGTAAGAAAATAAAGGTTCTTTCTCACTCAACCAAAAGTTGGAGCTTAAAGTGGAGTTAGATAAAGCTTTAACATACTCATTAACAGATGATAGAGATACTGATAGTCCCTACAACCAACTACAAATACAACCTACAAACACTTACACTACTTCTGTTTCCAATACATATAATCATTTATATAGACTATAATTAAATACTATTGAGAGTCCCGAGTCATTCACACAACCTGATTCTGATATGATCTGAGATACAATCTTATGCACATTAAAATAAAATTACATATACATCAAGTATATTAATATTAAATTATATTGCACTGATTTAGAAACGGTTATAATAAGGAAAAAGAAGAGACACTAAATTTGAAAGACAATACATAAAAGCATAAATGGTGATGCAGAAATTAATAAACCTAAAGCCAAACAACCCTTACACACAATCCCCTATTTTAAAAAGGTAATTACTAAACATCATATCCATTAACTATATAGACATAGACATATTGCCTTTCGCTTGTCGACTTTTATTTTAGTTTATATCTCTGGATGTAGTTAGGCTGCATTGCATAATACAGCAGAGAAAGTATCGCACATACCCAAAAATCCTAACTAATCATTCTGAGTAAGCCAAACATTTAGTAAAAATATCAAACACGTCAAATGAATATTTTCAACAGAAAATCCCAATAAAAAGTAAGTTACAATTATCGCTCCCCAAATAAATCGAAACTAACATTAGCATTCCCACGTAACTATAGAGTAAGTATATGACATACAGTTCAAACTCTCTGCTGTCCAAATTGCCGCCAGGAAGTATCAACCTAGCGTATATGCTAAACGCTATTAAAATAAATATTATTCCAACAATCAGTACATTGTAGATAATATTATGTAGTCAAATCCAATAAGTTCTAAAAGAAGACAACGAGTCAATTTATGCATACCAAAGGAAAACTCTCTTGAAGATTTAAGTATTGGTTCTCCAAGTCATATGCATACAAGTTTAATCAAAACAAAGTATATACTTGTTATAAATAAAAAATAAGACGCAAATACTGCAAGGTATCCAAATATTCCAAATATTTTATGTGTACGATCCGAGGTGTTGAACAGAGTAGAAATACAGTAGAGCATGTGTACAATAAATATATCAGCGTTGCTTTATTATGGGGGCTATAACAGACAGGTGTATATCATTTTGTTTTTTTCAACAAGAGCTGGGTTCTTATCGCGTTACTACCTGTAGACCATAGACCATGTTAAAAACATATCAATGAGAAATAGGCTCATCCCCAATGTGGTAAATACAAGAACGATAAAGCAATCCGATTGATTAGAGGGCATGTAGGTCATAACAAACTCTATGAAGGCAACCCTGTGGACCAATCGTTACTAAAGATATATTTCTGAACGAGGGCTGAGAACAAAATGGACCAGTTAGCCAACCAAAAATATCCTTACATATGAATTTGCCTCCGTCTACAGTCTATCCTACCATACCTATATGCTAACATTTACACTATCCTGATGCTGCCTGCTCTAAAACCTAATTGATTCACAATGAATGTATCACTCCAGCAATTAGCCCATCATATCAGCCACGGTAAAAAGTAAGCAATGGTAATATAGCACACTCCAACCCCAAAATCAGGGGCACCTCTAAAGGCATATGCTTACCTCCTTCATCTGAGCCAGCTTCGCCTTTAGCGCAGCTACCTCAGTCTCCTTGGCCTGTGGGTCGTCTTGTTAGTAAGGTAATGTAAGAAGAAAGATACAGGTAATAATAAGGGGGCTTAGTCGGTCTTGTGGATTCTATACAATTGGTTATCCTAGCCTCCTATATACACTACACATTAAAATGTAATAACAGAGAGACTAGGTCAATGTACTTACCTCAATGGCTTCAGTTAAATCCCTGTGCTCTTGTCTGTGTTGCTGTGAGTTATAAAACCAATCGGTTAGTGTAAGAAATCCATGTAACATATACCTATGCATAATTATATAGAGATATGCAAAACAATTGGCAGTATACATGCACAACTATGTAAACAATAATTATTAACTTGTGCATTACTCATATAAATATATATAAGTCATATCCCTAATCCTATATAAACTATATGCCCTCTTATCTCCTTCATACCAATTCAAGTGTAGCCAGCTCTTCTTCTAACCTCCATCTTTCACTGCTGTGCTCCTGTTCCCTCTTCCTTGGTCAGTATATACTCCAATAAAGTATTACATCTCTCCTCCCGCATTATTCCAACCCACCCAGATACCAACATAAAGCCATACGACTATATACAACCATGCCCACAAATTTTTGAGAAGTGCCATGAAACAACAGATAAAGTCATCCGACACTGCAACATTGTATAACTATGCATACGTATAATCATATTTCTATACAGTCAAGTTATAATACACCATTAAATATACAATTCCTTTATAGAACCATGTTATATGATTATGAAATAATAGCCACAAGCAAATACACTTACGGTCTGAATGGCTTGCAGTTCATTTTCAAGTTGTTCATTCTTCTAAAGGAAAATAAAAGATATTAATCACTATTTCTATTGGATGTTGCAGGTGCTAATCTGGACTCGGAGTATGGTTATCACAACTCGCTGTTTCTAAATAAAATGACAGCTACACAATTCTATGAATTGAGAGGTAACAACGATTAGTAAAAAGGTGAGAGCGCTGTGCCTAATATGCCACTACATAGGCTAGTTAACTCACTATAACTATCTACATAATGAGCTCAGCGTATATAAGGGGGTCAGTGTATATCACATAAAAGGATTTTGTTAATGTTCAACATACGCAAGCACATATGAACTTACCTTCAAAAATACATAACCGAATACAAAAAAAAAACTATATGTAAATAGACAGGTGTATTCAGGCATATGCATATACACATATATTAACATGCATGCGCATACCCGCTGTAAGATCTGGATTTCTACAGTCATCTTGTTATGCTTTTCCGGGGAGTAATCATCATTCTAGACAAACACTATAGTTAGAATGACTTGCACACCCAGCCTTGTACTTAATATTTATTACTAATTGAACTACCTAAGTATTAACACCCATTTTCGAGTATAGAATAATGAACAAACAGAGTTTTTTTACTCAAAGACACTTAACCTTCACACTTACTACTCTTGTAGCAGTCATAAAGCAATACTACGCGCATGCCCTTTTATTGATTGACACTTTCCCAATAACTTTAAATAATTCAAATTGAGTTTTATCTGCTTATATAATGAAGAACGTATGTGCGTAAATGATTGCAACACTGTGCTGCAGATAAGGCCAGATTAACATGGTAGCCATTAAAAAAAAATATGCATGAAACCTTATATTCTTATTAATTCCCGGCAAGTAAAAAGGAGTAGACAATTCTGTAACCACAAATTCATATATGTGAGTGTAGGCATAATAGCAAAGCTTAAAGTAATGCTGGGCAGGATGGCATATATCCGCGTGATAGTGTGCTTTAATATTATATATACATATATATAAATGGCGCTCATTTAACCTAACTATGAAAGCTTATAAGTAGTTCTATTCAAGGTCCCTAGCATGATGTTTTTCTTACCTCTTCAGCCATCTTTATGATAATAATATGATAATAACTAGAGTATGGCAACGTGTCAAAATATGTAATACTGAACGCAAAATGCTATTATTGTGTGCTACTAAAAATAACAATCTTATATCATGAATGTAAAAGTTGGGTTGGAAGTAATTAGTAAGTAAGCAAAGTATTATTATGGTTGACTTTTTCACTTGCTTGCTTTCCTTCAAGTGTTTTTCTTTTTCTCAACTCAATATTTCTATTAGTCGTTAGTCACAGTAATTGCACAATTAGGATTATTATTTAAATATGTACGGAAATTGGTGGGCTGCAGAATTTTTTGAGCTTCAAATTAAATTAACCGTTGCATTTTGTTTCAAAATTTAACAACCAATCATTGTTCAATTATATAGTATAAAGATAAGCCAGTAATAATAGCTGTAGAATGATATGAAAACAGATAATAGATCTATCTTATGTTAATCAAGAGATAGTTTGAAGTAATAATTAATTCATAAGTATTTTAACTATAGAAAATTAGTTCTGATTACTGCATAGGAGAGTTTTACGGCACTGTCAAATTCAACTTAATCTGTGTATAGGACTAGGGTAATATGGCCTCAGAAACAACACATTGTATGACTAATGTCATGTTTCTTTGTAACGTACATGATTTTGGTTGCCCCTTCTCGAATATAGCTTTAATTATTACCCAAGAATATTAGCTTAGAATGAAATGCCCTTGCGTTAAAATTGTGCTGATCACGACTATATATAATAAAAGCTAAATAGTAACAAAACTGAATTGTGTATTAATTTTTGTGATTAATATTAGTCGTTATTTAATTGCCTCGATTGATATTTTACCTTTCGCATAATATTACGATTAGTACATATTACTATTTCATGAACTACTGGATTATATCATCACCCAGCCTTGATTCTTGAAACCGAATGGTCAACACTATAGTAGTACCGGAAAGTAGTACCCTCAAAATCATCAGTTTACTATAAATGAAGTATAATACCATGTCTTGTATCCCATAATGTTTTGATTTTTCTCGCTTGGCATTGCTGTTGATAAGCAATTTTGGACTACTAGAGACACTCCAAGGCCATATCTGAGGCCGCAAAACATTATCTCAGACATAATCGTCATTGCCTCACTAAGGATTGATTAGGAACAAACTGGAAAAGCTATTGGATTGGATAGTTTTCAAATAATTTGAGTTGGCAACTCAATTGCTAATTAATATACCTGGATAATAGGAATTAGCAACTACAACTACAACTAGTCACAAAAATATAGAAATTGGTATGTGGATTAGTTAACATAGTAATCAATGTAGGTATTACAACTATTTTTTGGTTTGACCGTGAGGTCAGAAAGAGCGGATCTATAATGCCCGTAGGTAGTGGAATCAACAATTGAGCCTATTCTGTGTCGCAATACATACAATTAGCCAATAATATGATGAGGGTATTAACCAATAATAAGTATTTTGGGTGATATATATATATGTATATGTACATATATGTATAAACAATAAAAATAAATTATGAATTATCTATCCGCCTATTGGTTTAGAGCCGAAGGCTGTGAGCCATTTTCCCATGACCACACTGATGTGATATAACATAAAAAAGTAAGGTATAAATAGTGCAACATAGTTAAACAATACGAAACATTGCAATACCAAAAAATATTTATTGGATTTTGTACTACATCTGCACGTCTTATTTATTTTCTTAAAACTTTAATATCATTTGTACCTAACTGCTTTCGCATTTATTTCAGTCCATTTTTATATGCCCATTCGTGTACATAAAAAGGGTTTTGTTTAAGTATCCGTATCACTCTGGGTGTTAAAGGAGTACGTGTCGGTGCCAATATATGTGTGTATAACGGTATATGTACATATAATACAATAAACCCCAAAATGGGGTTGCTATTTTCTATATTTTTTGCACCAAGCCAACTCCTTAGAGCAGTGTTATTTGATTTATGCCAGGTAGAGCGTATTTTTATTCACTCTTCATTTTTTCACTTTCATATGCTCCTATTATGGGGATTCAATACACCTTTAAAAAATACTTGAAATATTTTCTTGTCTTTTTTATAACCTTCATGGTTTTTGCATGACATTATATTCCTTGCATAAGACCTTTACTTCCCCATAATATCAAGATTTTAACTATAAATACTTGCTAGAAATTATAATTATAATGTTTTTATTCCAATGGATTTCCTTATTATAGAGCATGGACATAATAGTATGGTATGGTTTATGCTATAATTTCTTAAAGTCAGTTGTGGAAAAATATCTACATATAAAAGGCACTTGTTGAAAATCTTAAATTAACCAAAAGGCTAATAAAAGAATGGGATAACAATAAAAATTTATTTGAGCACCCAAAGGAGGAGAATAACTCGACAGCTCTATAATATCAAGTATTTGAATATAGATAGTAGATTATCTTACGTTTTTGAATCTATTTTCCATGCGGCAGGACAAAATATATGTGCGTAAATCAAGAGATAATAGGTTATTGTGATTGTGCATGGGAGTAGTCTTGCTATCTTTGAGTTAAAGGACAGAGGGAATATATGACAACCCGAATACGTAAATTAACAATCACAATTTTTATAAAAGTACACGCAACATAAAGATGATTTGGAAACAGTCAGATGTAAGAAGAGAATGCACGAGGCTGACTCGTTTCCAAACTGGTACGCCGCCGCTGTAAAGTATGACAGGTTCGTATTATACACAGTATTTATATAAATGCATTTTGTCATTATTTATGTTCATATATAATTCCATCACTCTTATATACTCATTATAATAATGTGACTCCAACGCCCCGTTTTATCCTATTTATTCTATTTATCCTATCATATCATATTGACTCTCTTATGTATACTTTATTTTATTATTTTTTCCATTCCATATCCCATTTATAGTTAACATTAAGAGAAGTAAATCAGCTCTTTGATAAGAGAAGGTTGGAAGAAAGTGCAATCACCCACTACACAACTCCAAGATACTTAGTGTATAACTTATTATTTTATAAGACGGAATGATCTACAAGGCGGTAGAAAGATGATAAAGCATGGTTTGGCTGTAAGGGATATATACACATGGTCTGGTGATTAAAAATGTTTACCAATGCCCGGATACCATGCTAAACCTGTGATGGCCTCTTTTGGGAATACTTAACCGTTAATGGTCTTCCTACGTCATATTCATGATATTGTCAATTTTATTGACCAACACAGATGCTTGGGTGAGTATACGTCGATTGATTCATATCTATATTCCTGTTTAATAAGATAAAATAAGTACATTTAATTGATATTGCTGAATTGAATCGGGGTGTAAGTCCACCGCTACGCAGTTTTGAAACTTTTTGCAACATGGGGTCTAGCCTAATATTGTTATGTTAATAATAAACATAAATATGTGTGATTGTAAGCTACAACCCCCTGCATAATACTCATGGCTTAACTATATGTAATATCCCAATTCTACCATTATGACTATGATTATGATTACTACTATTACTATTATTATTATTATTATTATTATTATTACTATTATTATTATTATTATTATTATTATTAT
>NAOQ01000234.1:35656-54494 GCA_002751075.1 Ichthyophonus hoferi | reverse complement strand
TTATTATTATTATTATTATTATTATTATTATTATTATTATTATTATTACTATTATTATTATTATTATTATTATTATTATTACTATTATTATTACTATTAAGACTATTATTATTATGATTATGATTATTATTTTTTTATCATTATTATTTTTATTATTGTTGTTTTGTTATCATTAAACCCACTATGTATAAAAATATTACTAATAGATATCTTGAAAGATGACATGGGTTATTGTTTTTTATGTTTGAGTTGGGATATCCCTTGCTATATACATAGAATGTTTACTTAAAGGCAATGTAAGTTTTTATTCTTATTACATTATCCAATCCAATCAATCATATCGTAATCATAATCGTAATCTTAAGCGTAATAATTATAATACAGGGCATGATGAGTGGAAACTAGTGGACGAGTCTCCCTATTATGACCACGAGCTAATTCATAAAAGACTAGCTCTTTTGAGGGCAGCACGTCAAAATGATGACACGGCTACAACTATTTTTCTCATAAGAGCAGGTATGAACTATATCCCAGGCAGTATAGAGTAGGACTTAAGGAAATGGACAGTTATTCTTGGGAGAAGTAATGTGACCTAGTAGGACAGGTCCATGTATTCTGCTATAGTAATGAAGCAGTTTATGCTTGTGTCTTTCTATTTTTATTTTTCAAAGTTTAAACTTTATTATTACATGCATATCTCCACACATGGTTTGTGGTCTAATAGTAGAATGTGGTATGTAACAGGACTTGTGAGAGGGCTGGGAGGCATTAACAACCCGCAATTACTAACTAAGTGCTATTGGGGTACTAAAAAACTGGTAGAGGACTATGTAGATGAGGTTAGTATGATGTGATATAGTGAACGGGGGGAGGGGGTATAAAGAAGAAACGGCGAGAGGGAGAAAGGACACGAGTGGCTATAAATATTGATAGGATGAGAGAGGGTTTGATAAAAGTGGAAGACAAATATAAATCAAATAGGCAATGATTGGGTGATATTAGATAATATGGCATAGAAAAAGAGATAGAGGAGAGCAATGAGTAAGGAAAAGCGGTAGGTATAGAGAGCATAGAGGAGAGAGAAAGACAGCGGTCTGCATAGACAAATATAATAATATTCTCCCTGACTATATTGGACTTGGTCTATATATGAGGATAGGCTATAGAGACATGCGTTGCAAGCAGCATGAATAAATTAACTGCCTTGATTTATGCGTATGGTAATATTGAGGTTGGTTGACTAATACTAGCGAACCAATCTGGTTGGTTATATATTATAATACATATAGCTGATATTTTGGTATACAAGAATACATTTTCTCTTCTACCCTTAAAGAGTTGGGAATAATATTTTACCTATATAATTGCATCCATAACTAGCACAAATATATTAGCCTAATGATTATGTCGTAGGTATGCCTAAATTTAAAACGGCTTTGCGAGTGTCCCAGTAAGGACTTTAGCCCCAACACCAAGGTGAGGGTGTTTACGGACATGCGGCAAGCCTATGGCTGCACAGCCCTGCTTCTAAGTGGAGGGGCTTCATTGGGTAATTATCAAGTGTTTATGGACTGCTTAATATGCCATGCACCATTATATAGTCCTTAATATATCTCAAGTTCCACTGATTTATAATTCTCTGTTAATAATCATTTATTTTTCTTCTAGTTTTTCTCTACTTTTCCTGCTCTTCAGAGACCTTTTTGTTTTTCCTTTTACACTTTATATCTTCTTGTACTCACTGGTACTCTTTAACATTACTCATATATAACAACACACCTTTTCTTTCCTCATTTATCTATTGTGCCTTTTGCTTTCTCACTATTTATACATTACTGTCTTTCGCCTTTCTCCTCTACCCCCAGGCCTCTATCACTTTGGAGTAGTAAAGTGCCTACATGAACACCAGTTGCTACCCCGTATAATTAGTGGTGCTTCTATTGGGGCCCTTCTCACTGCACTAATGGGGGTACACACCGATGAGGAATTGGAGAAACTGTTCTTACCGAATGTTATCAATTTCAATGCCTTTAATGGGTTAGTGAAACCGATAGTTACATTGAATATAATGTGTTATTATGTGTCTGTATGTGTGTATATGGATGATCTATGGAAGTGTGCTCTGGCAAGTTGTGTGATACAATAATATAGGTAAAAGGTATGGTGAAAAGAAAGGCAAAATATGTATTAGATATATTCAGAAGAAATTGTCATAGTTCCCAAGGAAATAGTTGTCACATTTAACTATAGGTTATATTAGACATGAGGTAAATATGAAGGCATTAATATAACTGTATAGACGACGAATAGTATAATTGTTGGTGTTTATGTCTATAAGGTCTAGGCGAGAAAGTACCTTGGGAGAGATAGAGAGGATCTGAGAGGGAATATATAACCGGATTTTTCAATATATTAATAAGCAAATGAGAGAAAGGAGGGCAGGATAGAGAGATTAAAATGAAGGAATATAGGGACATAAAACAGATGATTATATTAGCAGGTTGGTTAATGCTGCAATGTAAAGCTAATCTACAAGTAACAATGGTATGACATAAATAGATTGGAGCAGGGCAGTGGGCGTAGGAAAATTGCACGATTCCTCAAGCATGGAGTGCTTATGGATATCAAGAAACTAGAGACCTTCTGTATTGACAACACGGGAAATTATACCTTTCTGGTAAGAGAGCATAAAGGGAGTATTAACTATGATCTTAAAGAAGGGAGGAGAAGAAGAGTAAGGGGGGTAGATAAGGAGAGTGTTCTAAACGAGAAGGAAAGTGAAAAAAACGGGGAGAAAGGGAGGGGAGGGGATGGGCGGCATCTTGCTATTTTATGTTTACTAATCTATGCTCTACTAGTTAATACAAGTAATCTAAGGTTTAGTAAGGTTCTGTTCCGATAGACTAAGGAAAGACTAACATAACTTCCATTACTAGTTTTCTAATAAATATAATTTGACTCATTCAATCTATACAAATATTGTGTTGTAAATCATTGGCAGCTTTGTATTTACTTCCCCTTCTAAACATCCATTTAGTTCTATATATCTCTGTATTTAGACCTCTCTTCCTTCAACTGTATGCGTATAACGTATGTTTATATATAATCTGTTTACCCACTCCCATATGCGCCTACAATCAATGGCAAAACACTATACCTTTACATTTTCTCTTTTCTCTCCTACCCTATTTATACTCTTTACTACCATCTCTCTTTATTATATTTGAATACTTTTGCTAACCTCTACTTATATATCCCTCTTCCCATTCTTAGGAGGCTTATCATCGTACCCACAGGGTAATTAACATTGCAGTTGCCTCCCGTCGATCATACGAAGTACCCTGGCTACTTAACTACCTCACTGCTCCAAACGTGGTAGGTGATTGGGAAATTGTCATGGAAGAAACAATTTGGAAGAGGATATAAATGTACTTAAAGAAAAAGATCATAAATGGGTATATATAGTGAGAAGCAAAGTGGTTGTCATTTATATTGAATGAGAGAAAAGCATAAATTAATAGTATGATTAAAGACAAAGAGGTATAGAGACAAACAGAGACGTGAGGTAGAATAGGGTATGTGATGAGAAGGGAAGATAGGAAAGGGGAGAGTAAGGTAGTGAAGTAGGATAGGGCCTACCATCAGAACGGGCGACAAAAAAGGGGAAAGCTTGGATAAAGGAGGGGAGAGTAGGTAGTGAGGTGGGATACCTTATAAATATCTCTGCCAATCAATACGTCGGGCTAATGCACCCCGTCCAGACTATAAACGTCATGCTTGTGTGGAGATATATTATTTATCTATTAAGAGCTAGGTGGTTAGTTTGGACCAGACGGCCCTTTCTTTTGACCAATGGTGTTCTCTAATTTCCATTGGCACTGCCATACCATTGCCTATTGTGCTGTATCTATACATAATAGATGCATTGTTTATCCACTCTTCCGTTTTGGATTTCTTCTGTCCGCTTGAATGCATGTGCTTTAGTTTTAATCTCACTCCATTACGGGCACATACGAATTACAGACCCTCATATGCACTCTCTTTTTTTCCCACACCTATAATTATACCAACATATATATATATATATATATATATATAATCAGTTGATCTGGAGTGCAGCTCTAGCCTCATGTAGTCTCCCAGGGGTGTATGAACATGTAGATGTTATGGCTAAAGACCATGATGGCGCCACAGTTCGCTGGAACCCTTCCCGCCATTTCTGGTCTGAAACTACCTTGGAGAATGGCATGTACTTTAATTACTATCAATCTATCTCATCATAGCTTTTATTGAAACTATTTATAACCTCATGGTAGACCAATTCAGTTTTAAAACGAATTTTAAGACTAGATCCGATTAAAGGCCTAAGATATCTGTATGGGTACACAAACATATGGAGAAGTGTGGAAAAAATGTCTGTGGCACATATATCTGTGTTGTAGGTATTTATTTCTGTATATATGTAGGGATGGAAGCTAATGGGGCTGTCTACATATAGCGGTATATATGGCCTGTCTGCCTGTGTAAAACCATTACGGTTGGAGTGTGTAAATATCAAGGATAGGTATATATTATTGTGGTATATTATAGCCCAATATAGTACATGAAATGTCTCTAATTATGACATCATACTAATGTTTCTTGACTGTGGTTATTCGTTAATATGGGAGCGATCCTCTTTAGTTTCTATTTTTTTTCTTTTTCTACCAATTCTTTCTGTGTCTTTAACTAGGTACTGGTTGCATTATCAAGGGAGCAAGTGCTCACCTTACGTCCCCACAGACCTTCCTATGACCCGCCTCTCAGAGCTCTTTAATGTCAATCACTTTATTGTATCCCAGGTTAACCCTCATGTATTTCCCTTCCTGTCTTTATTTCAACGTGATGCACATTCCGCGCCCTATTTGAGTCAGCTATTAGGTAAAATAAAAGGACTAATACTTTCAGAATTACATCATATTGGTATGCAGGTATGTAAATGGAACCAGCGGCTGTTATTATACATGTTATTATAACTAGATGGTAAGGGAAATGTATGCATAGATCTACAGATTAGGTCGTGTCAATGTATGGATATAACAACAGATGATTATACCGATATATAATAATTATACGTGCATGTACACGAATTGATAGAAAGATACAGGTATGACGACATATATAGCTGTGCTCCACGAGGTGCATGTATGCCTCGGTAGGAGCCCATCTATATACACTTAGTCCACCCTCCCTACCTCCAACCCTATGTATACTCTTTCCTTCAAACCTTTCTTTTCTTTAACTGTAGTTTTCTCTTGGTGCCAGTTGTATAGTTAGATGCTGATTAGAATGTTAGCCTTGCCTTTATTAATAATAATTTATTCTATACATTAGTGTTAATGGTTGTTGACATATCTCATATCTATTAGTAGATTTATTTTTTGGTGTTTTTCTTTTGTTCTTGTTTCCATCTTTCTTTATTCCTTTGATTTTTAATCCCCTTTCTTTGTCTCTGCTAACCCCTTCTCTTTAATTACATTTAACCATTTCCTATATCATATCTTACTAAAACATATTGTATGTTCAGTTCTTTTATATCACATTCCATTATTCTTTCTCCATCCTTCTTTTCTATCACTCTTTGCTCGTACTAACTATCCTCCTCCTGTCATAGGTATCTGTAATAATTCCGGGTGCATTCAAGATATTCCAACACGTGCTTGCCCAGAAGTATGTAGGTGATGTCACCATTGTGCCCAATTTCTCAATGGAGAAGTTATTAGCCTTTTTTAGCAATCCCTCCGAGGTTCTATGCCAAGAAGCTATAAGAGTAGGAGAACAATCAACCTGGCCGTGTATCTTTTTGTTCTCTGTTGGGGGTTGTATAGCAGGGGCAAGAGAGTATGTATATGGCTTGATATTGGTTTGCTGTGCTGTGATAGTACTTATACGTTAATAGATAGATACTCATAATGCCCTATATTTTGGTATATGTTTGTGACGCATATATTCAATTGTCACGATTATTTAATCAATTTCATTTGGTTTTTTCATTTTGTTCTTACTTATATTTGCTCCATCTTTTATATATATTTCAATTAAAAAACCTAAATATATAGCAATATGCAAATGCTCTTAATCCTCTGTATACTCATACTATCTCCACTGGCTATAACTTGAGTTTAAATCTATCCATCTCCCATATTATTCTTGACTACATTCCTTCAGATATCTCCCAGGTACAAACAAGTCTTAAGATAGAAAATTGCCTAGATGCCTGCCTCAAGGCGGTGAGAGAGGATGGTTCTGTTGACGGCTCTCTGGAGCATGTAAGGTAGGGTATGGATGGGGGCTAAACGGCTATAAGAATACCTAATGCTTGCAGATTACTTGTTTTTATTTTCCTAGTTGTATGTCTCCTATTATCTATTATCTACCTTGGAATACTTGTTTATTTCAGTGTTTCTTACTGATAGTGTGTGTTTTTAGCATCTAAGGTCATATACTATAGGGATAGGGACGTGAGTGATATACACTAGTGTTAGGAGTACAACCTCTACCTTTACCTTATCATCCTGGGGTTGGGATATGTAGTCAATTCTTATGGCCCTCCTTGCAGATTGCCATTGTTTCCTTCCGAGAAATCACGACGATCGATGTAGGGTGGCTTCCTAAATGGTTGTGGCCTACTATTTTTTATAGTCATTTTTAGTGGGATTTGAATGAATGGTTATATATACAAACTTGTACGTTAAAGCTAATACTTGCATAATACATATTGCACCCTAAATATTCTGTACACATAAAAATAACTTCGGATATCTGATAATGCTATTCCTTTTCTTGTATCATTTTGATATTTATTGTCTTTTTTATTTAAAATTGTAAAAAGACTTTTCAATTGCAGGAGATCTTCTTGTAGAGGACTTGATGTAGCTATAATATTATTATGCAAGGAGATAAAGAGAATAGCTACACATGATTCATACGGTATCCTGGTATTATGTGAAACTAGCATATCTCATTATATCTTGATAATCATGTATTTTACATAGCAGTAAATAATTTGGTGATTACGTTTTAATATCGCTAATGAATTTACATTATTATATCTATTAGTTATGTTTGTATGGTCCACTATAGGCCTAAGTTAATAGCCCCATCATAAGGATAGAATATCTTGTTGGTTAGCTAGTTTGCTTTTGCTGTTTCGCTTTCAACATTATATCAAAAGGGTTTTCTTTGTGTAGGTATGCATTTATAAGAAAGCCCCACGTAGAATTATATATGTTTTAGTATGTGAAAAATATTAGGCAAACATTAAAAAATTACAATTTAATTAAACATTTATTGTCGATCTATACCTATAAATAAGAAATATACATAAAAAAAATACACTATAGTAAACCATTAAATTTTTATACATGTATCCGTTGATTGTTAGTTGTGAAAGAGGGAAGACGTGAAGGCAAAGCATTGAGTAGTCAATCTAAAGAAATATCTATTATAAAAGAATAGGTTTAAAGAACAGTATTACATGTGCAGGCGTATTCTTAATTTAATATATGCATTAATTTTATATATGTATGTATACCTTGGAACGAGTATCTTGCACATATTTGGGTTATTTTAACTCCATGAGCCAGTCATCTGCCTCTCAAAGTTGATTACCTTGATCAATTAATCAGAGATTAAACTTATTAATAAGATGTATAATGCTTGATTAACCAATGGCATTCAATTGAGTTGGATCATTGGAATGACTAAGGAAAATATGTATGAGATTCTGTGGTAGTTCTAGCAATTTGCCCACAGGCTTTGGTATCTCCAATTGTTTTTCGAATAATGTATGGTTTTGCTGAGCTAGCAGTAGTGATAGGTAATTGATCCTATCTGTGTTTAAGGCTGAGTTGTAATGAGAGAGGTCCTATAGAAGGCGCGTATGCCGACTCTCTAGATAACCGGCTGTAGTAATTGCACCTATGCTCTTATATTAATGAATTGGCTAATGAGCCATCCACATAAGGACACAATAGTGTAAGATTATTGAGATAAGACAATCCTAGTGGGTCTCTGCAATCTTTCATGAACTGTTCTAAGTCAGAAGGAATCGATCCTTGGATTCGCTTAGGTGCTAATGTGGAAATTGCACAATGAGACCGATCAGTAAAAGGCGCTATATTACAATGTAAATAATAACTATTATCACTATTTAATGTTGGTAGACAGTTCTCTGACTTCTGAACAAGAGAGAGATCTGAATACTAATTACCATATGTGAGTGCCAACGGTGAACTAGACATCACAATAACAATGTAATGATTATATACATAAATACTGTGATATTTTTTAGTTAAATTATTAAATGCAAAGTTTTGTGTTGCGAATTACTTCGCATTTACTGAGGGGGCGCGTATGTGCGAGCGGCGGGGGGGCTTTATTGGTTATTTTGGTTTTCATTTATATTTTTCCGATCTCTGACGTGCTTGCCAATTGCGGTTAACACTTTTATGGTTGTATTCATTATTGTAAATAGGACTGATCATAAAGATTCAAATTAGCTAATACAACTTACAATAGGTCACAGAGACTCACTGGAAATGTTTGATCTTACCTCAATATTTGAATACTAACTATATGTCCCCATTTCGATGGCAGATTAACTAATTTACCCATTGATGTAAGTGTTCACATACCGCATATCATGTGACAAATCGATTTACTCAGTGAGAACGGTATTCGATTAACTAATATAGGACTGATCATTTCATCATCCACTTGTTATCAGGATTTTGGCTAAACCGTGTGTTCATTCACAGGTAATGATCTTGTAACAGAATGCATATATACATATATCTGGGACATGAGCATAAAGGTTGTACTTCTTTTCCTTTGTTCCTTTTCTGAGGTCCCAAAAACAAAAGCTTAATAAAATTAGGTTTTATCATTCAATTTCATAATTTGGATTCAATTATTCCTATAAAAAAGGTCAAAGGGTAATTAATATCAACCAGAATTACATATAAGGGCTTACCTCTTTATCAAGGCAGTTAACATATCCGAATCAAAAACAGGAGTACTTGATTGAGGGGCATGTGGAGAATCTATGCAACATGGATTCTAAACTAGCCCTAGATCTGTGCTTCAGAATCAAGCTGGAGAGGAAAAAGTTGCATCCATTAAGCAATAGTAACAATATTTCTGGCCTTACGTATTAAGACTTTTAGGATCACAATATTTATATGTCAAATGACCCAGCAGAGTCAAAAATTCTAATAGTTCATAATGGTAATGTCTCTAATATGGAAAGGTATATCACCCTACTACTTGGAATATATTGACAATAGTAGCGTTGAACCTAATGCAACTCCTATATGGCGGGTATATTATGCACAATTATAGCTGCAAATGCCTCAAAGTAAGTATAATGGGGGTTACGGCAGCCTATATCATATAACCTTGAAAAGGAGGAGTTAAAGTGCTTGCATGAACCATCTATGAAGATGTAGATGCGTAAGTATTACTCCCTTAAGAAAGGAAAGTGACCGTAAAATTATACATAAAATCAAAATGGAAAATGATGCCTTCACAAATAAGAAGTAATGCGTATTGGAGCAAAAAATATTACAGGGAAGAGGCAAGAAGTATCATGCACTATCATGCACAGACCCATAAGAGACACTGCTATACAAATACTATAAAGTACTTCTAGTAGCATAAAATCAATGTATGCAATGCAATGAACCTGGATAACACAGGCGCCTCCCAATTAGGCTATCTATTACTGCAATAAAAAGCAGTCAGTCCAACCGGGATATTCCGATGAACGAAATCAAACTATCTTTCCGTAATAGGAAACATAGTAACTAGTTAATTAATGACCAGCCGCAGAATAGCTTAATACATAATTTTGCTTATTAGGAAAATAAATTGGTTAAGACGTGAATTGTAAGCAGGATATTTAAGGCAGTACTTTAATTGGGAAGGATCGTGAAAATGATAGGTTACGAATTATGCCAATAATACATATAGTAGTTATAATAATTTGATTGGTTATAATACTCATAAGAATCATAGCTACGTCTAGTCTATCCTTTATGGAATAACAAGTCGTGATCGCCAAAACTATGCACGTCCTACAGCCCTAAAATCCATTCCTATCACTAAGCATAGAGTATTATTGTGTCGTTACTAGGCTTTTCATATCGCTGTATTGTATTGGGAGTGTTTTTTTTTATTAACAGGAGGCATAGAGTTAGTAAGGTAAGATGGCCCTTATCAGTTTGTTCATACTTGCTCAACAATATATACTTAAAAAGAATTAAGCTTGGCTTAATATACACATAAAGAAATAAGTAATATAATCTAGTCTGGATACGTTGTAGGTCTTACTAGTCCGGGAACAGCACATATTATACCTCGGAAATAATACATAAGTTTTTGAAATTTGAAGAAGGGGTTGAAAGTTGCTATGGGAATAGAGAGAGAAAGGAGTTACAGGAAGGCAATTATAGTGGCTCGATTAAAGGGAAGGGGTAAAGGATACATGTACCCATATAGGTTATAGAAGGTATACTAACAAATAACTCTTTTATCTCTACAGTTAAAACGTCCTTACTATGGAGCCAGAGGAGGTACATAAACGCGAAGTTTTTTATTTTGTTCGACAATCTTGGCACACTCCACATTCATAATCCTACTAAATATGTTTTATTTATATCAAGTCCCTCCCTATATTTATTGTTATTTATGGTAACGTATAAAGGTGCTTTTGAATTTTCTTGTTCAAGTACCCCCCCACCTCCATCCGGACCCCTCTTACAAACACATTTATTAGGATCAACAGTCCCTTACCACCTCTGGAATGTTTGCTTTTTATTTTGATAACATTTTCATCGTCATTTTTTAAAATAGGCTAGTTGTTAGGGGCTCTATCGTAGCTGATTATTAGTCTACCAGCTTTCATTCTCTTTTCTCTAAATTCTCTTATTCTCTTACATTTATTCTTTTGTTCACTTGTTGGAATTCGGCTTGTTTGTTTATTTTTCATCTTTTATCATATTCCCTTATTTCTTCTTTTCTTTCCTTCTTTCTCTCTTTTCTCAATATGCTCTCTCCCTATTAACTCTTTAATTGCCATCAGAATGGGCCACCACCCCGGCCAGTAAAGAAAATGTCCTCGGAAGCTGACTCGAAGGATGGTACTGTGATCCCGCCCCCACGTCCTACAAAGGGTGGCATTGCTAAAAAATTAACTCACAAGGCGGCAGAAGATGCCGAGCGTGTTAACAAGGAGGAGGAACTGGCACCCCCTGTACCTGCCCATCGGCAAATTCCCACGACAGTGAGTGGTGGCAATAAAACTGGGGAAGGAAATAAAGACACACCTGTAGCTAGTGAAAACAAAACACAATTGCCCAAACCTAGCAAGAGGCCTATTGAGGTAAAGGAAAATAAAGAACCAGTAGGGAAGCAGGCACCTGCTGCTACCAAGGTGAAAGATGGCGAAAAGCAATCACCATTGGCCAAGCCTATTAGTAGATCTAGTGCGGGAAAGGAAAACGAAAAGAAGCCTGCAACGCAAGAAAAAAGTAAGGAGAAAACTGAGACGGTAGCTGAGGAAAAAAGCGAGCCTGCTACTGCTGCATCTAAGAACCAACCGAAGGTCACCACGAAGCGGTTAATTGCCAATACTCCCCTCAAGACTCTTGCAGAAGCACCAGAGATATTGCAATCTGATAAGCGTCGCAGTTCTGGTCAATCAGAGCATAGCACTAAAGCACCATCATCAGACAAACTGAAATCACCATCATCAGGCAAACTGAAATCACCATCATCCGACAAACTGAAAGCACCATCATCAGACAAACTGGAATCAGCCTCTGCTACTCCCTCTTCACCTAGTACAGCCGGGGGAGACCTCGACAGCCCGTCTACTAGTAATACTTCCGAAAAATCAGATGCAGGAAAAGGTAAATATGTTAATTATATATAAAGGCTAGGCATGCAGGTAAAGGTAGGCACATATCTATATGAGGATCTATTACGGCCCGTCTGTGTGAGGGTGAAGGAGGGATAGGTATAGAGGGGTACACTGGAAAGCAGGGTAGGACTGGGCTGGTCATTATGATTGGGACACTTCTTGTCATGTTGCGGTAGCTCATACCCTGTCTACATATATGTTCAACCATATCCAGCATCCACAGCTAGTGTTGGCAAGGACAAGGACAAGTCCAAGAAGAAAGGAGGACTCTTTAAATTCTTAAAAAAGAAGGAGGATAAGGATTTTAAGACCAGTGAACGAGCCTCTGTAGTAAGCTCCTACAATAGTTTCCCTCTTCCTTCTGAGCTCATGGCCTCTCTCTCTATCTTATTGCTACCATACCTACTCCCTCGCTCCTGCCCCTAGTAGACTATTCGTTACACTGTTACACAAAGCATGATGATCCCCATATTTTAAACTTTAATCTTCAAATTGCAAGCCACATTTTTAATTGCACAGTCATCCTACCTAGACGATAATCTATCATAGCAACCATACCTCATTACCTAAACCCCTCCTATCCTCTACATAGTTACACCTACGCCTTTCTTGCTAGTAGTTGTTTATAATTAGGCTGCCTAGTGGTATAACCTTGCTATTATCCTTTCCCATCCTACCCTATCCCTATGTTCTCTCTATCAATCCCCCATCGTCTACACCCCCTGCGCTTTCTCTCTTATAATATTGCACATAATGAATACGTAGTTTATTCTTGTAAGTAGTTGCTTAAACGTCTATCTGAATTATTATAAACCCCTCGGGTGCTTAGCCTACCCAATATTCTATGATATAGGATCTCAAAATTTTAATATTAAGGGAAACGTGTTATTGGATGTAGCTTTTATAACGGGACCTATCACAATATCTCATTATTATCTAATGTACTATGTCCTGTCTCATCCCTCTCCTTTCTCCTCTCCCTCTTTCTCTTCCTCTTCCTCTTCATCTCCCTCTCCTTCATATAGACCGAACAAGGTGGTCCCCCACGAGATCTAACACCTCAACAAGCGCAAGAAGATGCCATGCAGGTAAAGCCCTATTAAGCCCTTTTCCTTGATAGGAGGGAGTTATGGGAGTAGGACATTATAATTGCACAGATTATCATAGGTGATATAGGCCCTACAAGTAGAGGGTGGGCCAGTCCCAAAGAGTCAGGATGGTTTTTTATTTCTTTAGAAGGTTAGGGTTTAATTGATTGTATTGTTCTGTGCAATGTGTAGCCAAAAAATATTCTAGTGCAGGGACCTTGGGTACTTGTAGAAGAAAACCAGACAAAGGAGAATGGTGTAGTCAATATATAGAGATGTAGTTACATAGAGCACCGAGAGGTTGTGTACATATATTTTCTTGTGTGGATGAAATGGGGGGTATCTTTGTTTGTTCTCAGACATTTACATATGTATCTATGTCTATAAATTTTGTTATGGTATAATATTCCAAACACCTGCATGCACATGAGTATGTGGATAGGCCTCTATTACATTCCTGCAGAGGCCTGCCTATATAGACAGTGTCGGTATGGTTTCCTTGGCACTCACACCCCTCACTCACATACGTGGTCTCTTGGGGTAGGCCATGTATAATAAAATGCGCAGCAAGCAGGTGGGACCTGGGGGAGTCATGGCCTCTCCTTCCTTCACGGTGAGTGCCCTGTATACGTCATGTAAGCATGGCGTGATTGGATAGGTCAGGATATAAATGATTAGTTGGAAGGTATCACCATAAATATCATCCTAATGATAGGCTTCAAGCTATTGGGTCATATCTTTATGTTTGGCTTAAGAAATATGTATATCGATTGGATATTATCACTGTAGGCTTGTTAATACAGGTTCAATCCAATCATGCATCGCTATTCTTGATACCTAAGCTAAGGAGACCCAGATATGGCTAGGCCAGCAAGCAGTCTGTTCCTGTACTGTATACTAACCACAGGGCCTTGTGCAGAAGCTGGCCCCGGAAACATCCCCACCCCAGGCAAGGGGAACTTCACAAAACTGGGTGAGATCTCCTCATACACATCTATAGGTCTATATCTATATACATATATGTTTGCACTGGTACGCCAGATTCCTATAAAGTGATTGATTCATAAGTAAAAAGAGTCGTATCTATCTCTATTTCTATCTATATCTATATCTATATCTATATCTATGCATCCTGGTATCTACCATGTCTTCACTGAAGGTAGTTAGGTTGATTGGATAGTTAGAGTTGATTCTGTTTGCTTAGTACAGTAGCGCCAATCACATGTCGTTTTATAATATTTTAATCTTATCTTCACCCATGATTCTCCACCAATTATATTTTCATGTCCTTGCAATCTATGCATATGCCACACCACCCTTCGACTGACAATATTCAGGTCGTGATATTAATCCAACCCCATTTGTTTTCCAGACCCCCATTACCCTAGGAGGAGAGGAAGGGCCACCCAAAAATCTAGGAAACAACACCCTATTTACTAACTTAAAAGGTGGAACACCTGGCCAGAACCAAGAAGGGTATGTATGAATATAGGCTAGACATGCTAGGTATTGGTCCCTCTCTCTCTCTTTCAGTTACTACATACCTGTCTAGCCTGCCTTGATCTATCCTCACGTCATCCTCCCTCCTACTCTAGCCTCTTGATCTAAGGGTCTATTAACCTATCGATATAGATAACAAAAAGTAGCCCATGGGGTGTAGCTGTAGTTAATGCAACTGAGAATAAAGATAGTGCATGTATAAGGGTAGGGGATGGTCTCAGTAAGGGAAAGAAGAGAGGCCGGTCTAGGCCCAGGACTCCTAAATATATATTTATTTTCAATGTTTTGTTATTGTTGTGTACCAGTATTTGCTGAAACCTAGTACCCAGTTGTGACTATAGACCAATCCATATCTTCTGTTACCTACTATATTGGTTTCTATTGGTCAGAAATGTATAGTATAAGCGAGAGCAAGTGGGGTGGTAAGCATTGGTTGGTTGGTGTACTAAGGAGACTACCCATTCTTTTCAATCAGCTCCAATCCCCCGTCTGACAATGAAGGGGAGGACGCCGAGGAGAAAGCCCCCCACCAGGTGGCGGCCACAGATGTTGACTTGGAGGAGGCCGTTAATAAGCGACTCTTGTCGGTTAGTCTCTTGTACTGTTGTATATTACGTTTCTCTTCCCGTTTATTGGTCTCTTGGCTTTACATGCGCATTCCGATTGGTGTACATAGCCCCCAGCCTTTCCTCTCCTATGCCCTCCGCATGAGTCTTCCCTTACGGTTCTTTGGTGTGTGGCCTAGGCATGCACTGGGGTTGCAGTCTCTTGTATTATACCATTAACATGACTGTATTTGCACAGAAAGCAAAGAAGGGTGTTACGGGTAGTGTCCCTGTACCTGCAAGGTTAGTTTTTATTATACATCTATTTTCTTAAAAAATTAATGTGGTGTAATGTCATCTGTGCTAGTAGCCCCCGACCCTGTTGTTATTAGGTTACCCCTTTTTTTGTTCATTTATTTCTTTCACCATTCATCTGTCTGTCGACTGGTAATGGTATATTTAGAGTGGTCCTCCGTCTAACCTTTTCCTACATGAACCGTTAACTCCTTGGCATATATAGTGTATTAGGGCCCTTACATATAAGATATAAGAAATACCAAGAACCATCCGCACTACATCCGATCATTACATTATGTCATAGTCATCTGTATGACCGGGTTCCCCTGGGCCTCTTCTTTATACTACCTCCCTCACCATAGAGCCTGTAGTACATGCGGACATGCTTGTAATTGGGTCGTTATGTTTGTACATGTATGTTTGCTGTGGAAGTGAGCTGTATGCACATCATTGTGGTTTGGATGGGTTTATATGCAGTCTCATGCCTAGATTCTTGTATCAGACATCTATGTCTCTCTAGATGTAGTTCAGGGATTGGCTAGGGTATATATAGATCTCTGTGCTTACTGGCTGTGGGCCTTTCACAGCTACGACGAAAATGAAGAAGAATTGGAAGTGCAGTTCAACCAATGCCTGCAATTGGCTGGCGTTAAAAAGAAGAAGTCAGTCCAGCATCTACCCCAGCTGCATTCTCTCATTGTTACCTTTGCTCCCACTCTGTCCCTGCTAGCTGCTTTCTGTATATGTATATAGAGGCCAATGTGCCCAACTGGCATATATATATATATATATGTATTCCCCCTACCTTACCCCTCTTCCCTCCCTCCTCTACTATTCTGCCTGGTATATTATGGTATTTCTCTTTACCGTATATTGTTATTTATGTGCTTATTCCTCTTATCTCTCTCCCTTTCCTAAGCTTGCACTAGGTTCACCACACTTAGCCATAGCTAATATGGATGGAGGGATGTGTAATCTAACTGCGTATATTTATCAGACGTGCCGACTATGAGAAGTACACTAGAGCTCAGAAATGGGAGTATGTGGTTAATGTGACGGCTAAATATGGCATGCAACAGCGACAGGCCTCCACATACATAGATAATATTAATGCCACTCTAGGTAGGTGACTGGATGTGAGGAAATGAGGTGGGGTCTATTATTGCTAGTATGGGAGGGTCTATTATCTTTAATATAGGAGTCTATTATCTCTAGTATAGGGAGTTTATTATCTCTAGTATAGGGGAGTCTAAGGTCAATACAATAACAATCAAGCACAATGGAAGAGGATATACCACATTGAAATTAAAAGAGATAGAAAAAGGAAGTAACATCATGAATGCGGAAGGTGAAATATATATAGAAAGAGAGGGAAAGGCCCAAATGGGGAATAAGAGAAGTAGAATAATGGGCCTGCATACAGACAGGAGGATAGGGGGCCTAGGGTGAGGAAGAAGACACTAGGTATAAACAATCGTATAAAAGGGAACAGAGATAAGGGAGGCCAACTAGGATACCACCCACTGCGTCTGACCTCTCCCCCTACAGGCATGGACTCCAGCCAGCTAGATATTGACGGGGTGGTGTTAAATCTGAAGGCCCTACGAGTGGCCTTTAAGAACGAGCCGGCAAGGTGTGTGTGTGTTTAGTGTGGTAGGGCAGTGTATAGGATGGACGGTATACCCGTGCTTGTATATATATGTATATGGTTATTAGCGGGCCTCTATTGGTGAGTGGGAGCTACTAGTATCTAACATTCAATCTAATGGCCGCTCTATGACCACAGTTTCCTATTGGATTTCAATCGTAACCATGGCCTGGAGGCTATTCGAGATCTTATCACACGAGTAAGCTACCCCGGTTGAACTCTTTCTTGATTGGTCGTTCTGTTACCACTCTCTTTCCTCTTTCTATTAGGTCTTCTTGTACTACTGCCTTGCTATTCTCTGGTTCTTTTCTTATCCCTCCTATCCTTTAGTCGTGAATTCACTTACCTTTTCTCACGTGATTTTCTCCTTTCTGCTCACCATTCAATCATCTATCTTCTTCCCCTTTTACTTATCGAATAGGCTCCTACCTACTTTATGCTGTAGCCCATATTTAGTACAGTACCTTCCAGCAGTCTTGTTAACCCTTGTTTGGTATCCCCCTCTCCCTCCCTCAGATGTATCATTTACAGAATAATAATCCTGACCTCAACCTGAAGGAAGTGCAAACCGAATGGTAAAACCTCTCTATATAACACGTGTTTACGGGTTTATAATCTACTCACTCGGGTATTGGTTGATGTGAGAAGAGAAGGATAACACTAAACCAATCACAATTGTCGCATAGTTCCTCCTTTTCTTTCCCATCATCTGTTTTATTCCTCTCTTTCCTTTTCCCCCCATGCTTTTTGCTACCCAAGTCAATTCCTTTCTCTATCCTTCTCTGGCATATTATGTGGTGTCTGTCCTCTAGCTATGCGATCACCCTAACCTTCTCTCCTCTCCTTGCAGTGTCCGTTGTATATATATGTTCATGCAAGTGCCTGAGAGTTTCTACCAGACAGCCGAGAACACCACCCTCCTCAAGGTATAGTAGGCATTAGTAGGGCCTATAAGCCATGGTGGATTGTATGCATCCTTACTATATAGGCCTGCCCACAGTTAAGCCACAGTGTCTTCGACATATAGATATTGCTATTTTAGATTATTTGTGATCTCCTTCCTGCATTGGTACCATGGTATCTTCTGACTGAAGCAACCAATCAGGTGTTGGCTAAACTGATCAGCACTGACTCGTCCGTTAATGAAATGTGTGGAGAAATTATGGAAATCTTTGGTAGGTGGCTGGTAATTGGCCAGTTGCTTGAAGCATTACGTCATGTTTATATACCATAATTTTTATGTAGTGACGTATGGTTCTTTTAATTTGGTCACTTGTGTACACGTGTCATAGTTTGAATACATGAACCCAGGGATGTTAGTATTACTATATATATATATATATATATCCCTGTAGATTGCTTATTTACCTCCTCTCTCATTTTTTCTTTGCCCTTCCACCATTAGAAGGTTCTAGCCTTAAGCACGTAGAGTAAGCATGGTGTATATCTTGTGGTACCTATGCACACTACTACTCGCAAGAATTAGCCATGCATTGCAGACATACTATATATACTATAGTGCCCTCTAGCCTCTCCCCTACCTTTCCTACTAACAGAATATAAATGCCCCCTGCACCTACCTCATACTCGTAGGTTGTGTGGCTCTTATTGGACCACTTGGTAATCAAAGTGCACTGGAAGCATTGCAAGCCCTCAAGGTATTGGACAAGGAGAAATATCGTTTTCAACATTTGGTCAGTTTATTGGATACTCAGGATCAGACACTGCAGATCACGTGTATGTATGACCTATATATGACGCGTATATGACATGTTTAGCCCTGGGGCTTTCGTGTTAT
>NAOQ01000234.1:0-29803 GCA_002751075.1 Ichthyophonus hoferi | reverse complement strand
CCTCCTCCCCCTCCGGGTGGTGGACCACCTCCCCCTCCTCCTCCTCCTGGTGGTGGACCTCCTCCTCCTCCTGGTGGCGGACCCAACCCTCCTCCACCACCACCTCCAGCCCTTGCACAGTTCAGATGTAATATTACCAGTGTTCTTTCTTTGTTCTTTCTATTGACTTGTATCTTCATGTTTGTCACTGCTTTGTGCCATTTTTTTTAAAGTATATTAGTGGTTAGTGGTAGGACAACCAGACTGTCATACTATCCTATTTACTATCTTACGCCTACTATTTTATTTACTGTCATACTATCTTATTTATTGATCTACCCATACAGCATCTGCCTCCTCCAAGAAGGCCTACTCTATCGTTCCTGAGGTACAACTGAGACGTCTAAATTGGAACAAGGTAGAGTCCACCAGGGCCTGTTTAATACCGTCAGCAGGGTTTTTAGTGCATGGCCTTGGTTATTAGCCTGTGTGATATCATAAAAATGAACAAAAAATTAAGATAATGATTGGTTATAACTACCCTCATGCAACGAGGTGGCGAGAGAGAGAGCTAACAGTAGACATGCATACAGGTCATGGATCGTAACGTGAAGGGAACTATTTGGGAGAACTCTAAGGAAGAGAAATACATAGACATCTTAGACTGGAAGTAAGCTACCTCCCTGTAGCATGGGCATACCTCTAGTAGTGTAGTAGTGATATCTATCTATATGGTAGTATACCTCTAGTAGTGATCTCTACCTATATGGTGGTACAGACGCTACCAGGGGCTATCTGCCTGACAAGGTGTTGGCCTGCCTTAATAGTACTTACCTGTTACGTAGACCGAGGGGGTAGAGCATGTAGAGTCATAGGTAGACCATGGGTGGGCGGGGTTATTGGATATGACCGTGGGATATGGGTATTTAATGGCTGTATCTACGGGCTACAGGGCCCTGGAGAATGCCTTCTGTGTCAAGAGAGTAGCCCAAGACCTGGACGACATGCCCCTGCCCGTCAGGAAGAAATTGGACGTGTATATTATGGATGTATGTTATAGGGTTGTAGGAGAGGATCTCTCTGCTCCCCGCCCGCTATTGGTTGGCATATAATCCGCATGCGATAGGCTGTGATTGGCCGAGTGGATTGTATTGATGTGATTGTATTGCTTACATATACATGTGAAGACCTGGACCATCTGATTACATAATACATCATGATTCTCTATGGGCCCTCTCATTATAATATATATCTAACCAATGGCCTCCTCCCATTTTAGAGCAAGAAAACTCATAACCTTGCCATTTTGCTGAACCGATTGATGTCAACCCACAGTCTGGATTGGTTCAGAGGTAAGTACTGCATGTTGGACTCGTGCATTATTGGTTTATTTTGATAAATCATCTTATGATTGGGCGCCATGAAAGTATGTATGTAATAACGGTCCCACCTACAGTGTCCTACCTATAGAGTAGTGTCCTCTCTGTACTAACAGGGCCTACCTATATACAGATAGACTCCTACGCTGTGATGAGGACGACCACCCGGATATCACCCAGCAGATCCTGATGATGTTAGAGAGGTAAGAGCATAACTCATTGATTAATATATATGTAACACAGCACTGGTCAAGGTCCCACCCCTATGGTATATCCAATCATTCCCTTCTATATTTACCTTTCGGCCTCATTCAGTCTTTCGCGAATACTCTTGTTTCTATCGTTTACCAGTGCTCTGCTTTGACAGTTTCTCTCCCCTGTCTATATATAATGATATATTTTCACTCATTATCCACCTGCATCCACCTTACCGCCCTACCCTTACCCTCCACCAGGTATCAACCAAGTGCTGAAGAACGCCAAATGCTAGTAGACTTTAAGGGTTAGTAAAGTATACGATGCATCTGCTTGATGCGTAGTGTGTGCGTTCTATTGGTGTGTCTGATGTAGGTATGACGTATTGGGCCTGGTGGCAGGCCTGATGGCCTCCCAGTGACTATGATTAGACACCTATTAGACACCTGGTGGACTAACCCCCTCCTTACTTCACTGCAGGCGATCGCTCTGCCTTGTGTGTGGCCGACCGCTTTGTGCTACACATGGTGCTGGGTAGGTAGAGTCTGTATAGGATTATATAGTGTCCTCTCAGCCCCTCTATATGGATGCACACACTATCTCTTATCTGAATGACGTTATCAGTAGCCAATAACTGTACCTGATAATGGCCTACAGGTCATATGATTGGTCCAGCTCTTTTTTTACCTTGTATTTCTTGGTTTGTTCTTTGGCTCGCTGTCCTTCTCCCTCTCCATATTTCAGCATTTTCGTATTTTGTTGGCCCCAACTAAGATTGACCAATCATTAATACGTACTATTGTAACCTAATTGAACAGAGGTGCCTCGATTTGAGCAACGACTCAAATTCATGATTCTCAGGGTAAGTTCCGACCCTAGTGGCCCACCAATCAGATAACTTTATATGTACACGTGGCCTATGTGACATCATTTCATATACTTGCTCCACTCACAGCCACTGCATCCAAGGGTCTATGTGCTGATGATATATCTATTAATGATTGACTAAGCCTCTAATTTCTTATGTAATGTAATGTTCCCTACAGCGTTCATTCGACAGTAGTGTGGCCTTGGTGATGGAATGGATATCTAACATCAATTTAGCCTCCCAAGAGGTACCTCACTCTCCCCTCCCCCCTCTTTTAAAGTTATATTCCTACCTCTCTCTCTCTCCTCCCTTTTCTCCTACTGTTTTATTTCCGCCACTCTCTTTTAGCTGCTGTAGACCTAGACCATGCATATCTACCCCTGCCTGTCTGTCCCTCTCTCCTATATAGATAGAGATAATAGAGGCCTGTATGTTGCCCTCATAACCCCAGGGAGTTTTAACCGGGGGGTGTATAGGTGATGTCTAGTATGAACCTCAAGGATGTACTCTCCATGCTGCTGATGATTGGTAGGTATTCTTAGAGAACCAGTCATTAATGCCTGTATATATAGACTTGGTGGAGGTGGGAGGATGTAATTGGCGCCCTGTACCTTTAAATATAGAAGATGATTGGTGGTTGCAGGGACAGTAGGCAGGCAACTGATATGATTGGGTACAGGTAACTACATGAACTGTAGTATTGCTAGTGTGGGCTCTGTGGGAGGCTTCAAATTGGACTTCCTTCCCTCTCTTGGCAACACCAAGACTGCCGACAACAAGCAGACTCTAAACAACTACCTGGCCGATGTAAAAATCTCTCGCCCCTCTGTTACAGCTATATGCTATATCTTGTGATGGCTATTATAGCTTTGTACTAATCTCTTTCTTGCTTTAAGCTTTTTTATTCTACTGTTTATTGGCATTTGGTTATTTGTTGTGGCTTATCTCTAAACATGGTATATCTAGCCAATGGGTGGAAGCTAATTACACTCTGACCAATGGCAGGTAATGAGAACCAAGGCCCCCCACCTGCTAGAATTTGGCAAAGATCTTCAGCATTGTAAGTCATCTACCCTATACCCTCTACCCTGTATCCTATCTCCCCTGCTCTACCCATAATTTATGTTTATCCTGGCTATCTTTCCCTGAGTCTGTTTTATTCCTCTCTCTATTTACCTTTTTTATTGCACTGGGTCAGGCCCTGCAGCAAGGTGGACATAGGTTATGTAGGTATGCAGATAGCAGTCAGATAGTCTCCCTCTCACTAACACAAACATATACAGGTGAGTCGGCAGCCAAGGTACAGATGCAAGTTCTACAGAGCGACATGAAAGATATTGGTACTAACTTGGCTCAACTTAAGAATGTAAGTACATTCTCTTCCTATCGACCTCCCAGATGTATAGTATCTTAGATTATCTTATTGCTTAATAAACCCCTGGCTATTCTTTCGCTTACTTTACTTTGCTCTCAAATAAACCCTTTTCCACACCCTATAGCCTGACTCGGTGCCTCTTTCTTCTTTGGTTCTATTCCTATAATACTATTTACTACATGCCTGTATCACACTCCATATCTCTCTCCTATTGCTAACACCACCACTACTCTCCTATTCTCATCTGCCCTTCATAGCCTATCTTTCTCTCCCTCTCCTATCCTATCTTTCTCTCCCTCTCATATCCTATCTTATCTCTCTCTTTCTATAGGAATTGGACAATCATGCACTGTATGCGGAAGGAGATTTCTTCAAATCTAAATATGAGCACTTCCATGATAAAGCTATTGTTCAGTTCCAAGAGGTGCAGGCTGAATTCGAGAAGATGATGACGGTAGGATGGGTGGGGTGTATATTGGGGTAGTGTTATTATACTCTATGTTTACTGTACTCTATGTATATTGTAATGCATGTATATGTAGGTAGGTATGCTCCTGCCTTTACGCCTAACATACCTTTCCTCCCTCCTCTTTACCCTACTCTCTTTGTCTCGTGCTCTCTATCGCTCTGCCTTTTGCAACCAGCCGCATGACCTCTACCTATCCTTATCATATTACTGCCTACACTCTATCTCTATCACTTACTGACTATACTATCTTTTCCAGAATCTCAAGTCCGCCATGAAGTTCTATGCCTACGATACCCTCACCACTACAGTTGACGAATTCTTCAGCATATTCTCGACATTCTGGTAGGTGCAGGAGTGTGTGTGAAGAGAGGTAATATAGAGGTAGTATGAGATGGCACTGTGGGCTGGTCTGCATGGGAGGGCCACTAGCTATATTAATATATTAATAAGGATACGAAAGGTTGTTGTGGTTTTGAGGTCCCCTCCCTGTGTGTATTCTCACCCCATCCTAACCATCACACACCCTTTGCCCTCCCCTCCTCCAGTCGTCAAATACAAGCTGCTGATGAGGAGAATCTGGCCCGTGAGAAGCAGATTGAGAGATTAAAGAGGAGAGAGGAAGCAACTGCAGCCCGCCGTGCTGCCGAGGCCAAGAGAATACAACAGAGAGGGGTAAGTGTTGGTGTGCTCTCTGTCTCTCCCTCCCTTTCCCTCTCCCTCTACCTCTCCTTTTCCTTTTTCTTCGCCTTCTCCCTCTGCTAATCTAATATCACCTGTAACAGCGTGCGAAGCCAACAAAACAACCTGAAGTTGGTGACATTCTTGCGGCTCTCCGTACTGGAAATGCGTTCACTGTAAGTGCTTGAATGTTCTTTACCATATTTTTTTTTGATGTCTTCCTATTCTCTACCTGTATCTTATCTCTCTATCTCTCTATTATAAATCTATCTCTCTATATACTACATCATCTCTCTTCCGCTCTCCCAAAGTCTCATGTGACCTTGTTCCCCCTATACTCGCCTGTTATAGAGATTGGATTAGGGGTGAGTTGTGATTTACCGTAAGGGTCAATATGTACTCGATTAGATACCATATGAGGGTATATTATCATTAGGTGTTGGTGCAATAGAGAAGGTGGGTCTACAGCATGTGCTACATATATATATATATATAGTATTAATCACTAATGCATTGCCTCTCCCTCTAGGAGGACAAAGGACGTAATAATGATAGTCTCTTGCCAAGCTTTGTCAGGGCACAATGAGATATACTGAAAGATAAAAGATGAGTCTATTGTACAGGTTTTATGGCAGCAGTTTATTAGACTGTAGCTTTATTGTAACGACCCAGCAGGGTGTTATTGGATGAGGCGATACGCTCTGTGATGCGATCGTGATCAGGTATTCTTTCGATAAGCCGTAGGTTTATATATCACTCTACGATGGGCTTGTAATAACACCAATGTCATTATAGGAGAGGTGTGACCCTGCCTGGGCCATCTCTCTGTTCTCTTGCTTTGTCTGATAGCTTTTAAGCCACGGGCAGGCCTCGGGTATATGTATGTACAATAATAAAAAAAGATAATATGAAAATTCGTAATTAAATTTGAAGTAAAGAATATAATGTAGCCTGGGTGGGCCTCTATTAAACACCTAGTGTCAGGCGGTGGCGTTGATCTTCCTTTCCTTCTGTTGATTGTAAAACGTTTCTAATAGTTCCATCTGTTGGTGGTGGAAGTTCGCTATGCCCTCCCTTCTGAGGCCTTGCTGAAGCCCTAGATCTAGGTTCTCCTGTATATGCCGTTTCTTCATTTCATTGCTCATCTCCACACACCGCCTCTCATCCTCCTCCCTATCCCATGCCAACCATGCCCCCTTTATCCCGTTGATCTTTCTCTCTGTTCTCCGTGTCTCAGTCTGTTGTCTTTGCTTCATTGCCTCTGCCTCTGAAATTTCATACTCAAGCAATCCTGTCATTTCTCCCCTCTGAAAGTCCTGGAGGATGGCCCGCTCAGTGTATAGTTTCTTATCATAGACCCAGGCCCTCATAGTGTAGAACCTTTCACAGCACTCAGAATTCAGTATAGCTAGCCGGGCCTTGTCTTCTTCCTATTGGTGAGGAGATATATATAAATAAATAGCCAGTAGTAGGGCACTATGGTAAACCTACCCATACTAAAAGGAGGCAAGTGATTGGTTATTGGCCAACACTAGTAATGTAGTAACAAAGATCACATACTGTACCTATAGGTTTTATCTTTTCACAAGGAATAATCACAACTGTTTTGGTGAAATGCTCAATTGACTCAAGGCAGGCAAGGCAGGAGATGCTCTAATTTGAACCCCTTAGTTTCCCTCCACCCACCCTTATCCTACCTGTTTCTTGGCAGCTGTCTCATCCTCATAGCCAACCATCTTTGACATCCATAGATATCCATTTTGCAATCCACCCCAGGGCCTTATCTCCCTGGCTCCCGCTTGGTACTCTTTATTAATTTTTGCATTCTCTGCTTCATATTGTTTCTGTAATTCGGCTCGCTCCTTCTCTAACAAGGCCTTTGTTTCTCTCAATATACTGTGAAAAGTAAAGATATGTTAAGGGTAGATAGTGACAGGACTAATATGAATATAGTTAGAAAGTGAGTGGTATATGCATATAGAGGCGTATGAATATCAATATTTATTGGTCGAGGAGGGAGGGAAAGGAGGGGCAATCTTGCATATAGGTATTGAAGGTAATTGCACCATATAGATATAGAAGTGGTATAATATAAAGTGACGTACTGCATACTTTTGATAGTATAAATATGTACTATGATATAAGCATATTCTACTATATCTAGGTAATCCATACAGGAGATCTTTAATACAGATCAGACCTGACATACAATTGTCTCAATTGTAGATACTTAAGTTAACGACACAAAAAATGAAATACAAATATGGTAAGAAGAAGGATTTGATTTCTTAATGTCATAATGATAAAATAGTAGAAATACAGAAAAAAGTAGCAATTAAAATATCCATGTGTATAAAAATGCAGGTTGTCCGTGTAGGTACCGATCTGCCCTGTAAAACCCTAAGCCATTGGTACGTACCAAAGGGTATTGTTTAAATTTTGTGTGTCTGGCCTCCATTTATGTGTATCTCTATATGGTGTATGTCATTCCACTTCAAAAAGCAGGGAATATTGTTTGGTGTGCACCATGTTCCACTCACCAGATAAGGGAGGGTGCCAAGGCCAGAGGGACCTTCCCTGACAGTATAAAGTCAAAATGCATGAGAGCGGGTAGGTAACGATGACCTGGCCAATCCTCTACATGCTCAATGCTCTTATTAGATATAGAATCAACGTTAGTCTCGCTATCGTCATAGAAGGGGTTGGTAGAGGAATCCTTTGAGTCAAAGTCAGGGAAAGAAATACGTTTCAAGTCTGGATTTGACGCTAATTTTAATCTACCACTAGCATCTACATCTGCCATGATTACTCTTGGGGTGACCGTAAACCGCGCTTGAGTGTTATACTGTTACTTGAAAGTGTAATTTTAGTATACCAAAAAAAATGTGCAAAGATAGAAACCTATTAATAGTACTAATAAAGATGTATCTAGATAAAGAAGGAATAAATACAACTTGGCAATCAAGCCCACTAGGAGTAGAAACATACGCTATCTAAGTAATCTAATCAAACTAGCAGAAGACCAATAAGCTGTGGTTTTATAGGGAAGCCAATCATAATTTGTACTGTCTTAGTAAATTTGCCATTTTCGGATAGATATATGTTTGCAATTCATTGATTCCCCATAGATAAAATATTGACTCAATATCCATTGGTCAATGGTAAACAATAAAATCTAGTTAGCACCAGCTATTGCATTTAAATGGTAGTACGGAATTTACAACCATTGGTGGCTTTTAAGTGGGAGCCAATAGGAACTTAGACAGAAAGTATTTATTGGCTCCAGAAGTGAAGCAGTGATTTCAGATCACGTTTTGGGCAGATAAGATAACTCGTTGCATAATCCTGCCCAAGAAAAATCCTGCCGACTTGTTTAATAATAAAAATATATCTTGGCATATCTGTACTCCTTTATGCAAAGTAGTACGTTAAAATTTATTTTAATTTAATATTACCTCTTCTTCTAAACGTATATAAGTTACAGGAACGCTCCTGTCTCTACTTATTATTCCCAACAATATCTAAATAGACTGTTTCATTGTAACACCATTTTTATGTCATAATACTGAAGGCCCAGACCCTGAGGTGCCCGATAGCCCAATAAGAACTATTTAATATAAACCAAATAAACTAATACTCAAGATATAGGCAAATACGAAAAGAATGCATATAGGCTAGGTATCCAGTAGTTGATATGTACTCTTGGATAAATGAGGTACAAACCAAATATATTGATAATAACTGCTGCAAGGAGATAGAATTGATTTAATGTTACTGGGCGTGGTACGGTGTATATGTAGTAGGATAATGATAAGGTTATGGTCAACTTAGTTGAGTGTAAACTCCAGATAATAGAGAATATCTGCTTAGAGAAAGAAATGAGTGAGCCATGAGTGTAGAATTAACTTTTCAACTTTTCAATATTTTCTTATTTGAGTCTAGCACACAAAATATATACTGATAGATAGCCGTCTATGACTAGGCTTAAGCATAATATTAGCGTTAAAATTATATTAAGTTATACTTACTTTATTAGTTAGTACAATAAAATGTTTCAATTCATCATAATTGCATTTAGGCTTTATTGAATTGATCACTTAAAAATTTATTTATTTTAAAAAATAATTTACATAGTATTAAGGGTGAAGGAACACCTAAGTCATTCTACTTTGGTTATAGTGAATTCCGACGTATTCTTCATTGTAGGCCCCTGGCTTATGATTTTTTCATGTGATAATCACAGACCATATGCAATACTCAGCCAATCGCTGCCCAGCTCCAATAGTCGACTTGGATATATTCGATTAGCAATACTGGTTTTTTGGAATATTGCATTAATAGTCTAGCCCTACGAGTAGCGCTACGGATAGCTAAGCAGCCAATAGAAACAAATGGGTGCGATTGAGCCGCACCGGGCAAACAGCTTAGGTTTTACTTTTGTACGCATATATATACAGGTATGTTTATGTTTATGTATATAGAACTATTATACAGTATATTAGTGTTGCTGAAGGTCGTACGATAAGACAAAGGAAATTGTGGTAGAGATAAGAAACAAAGAAAGAAAGGCCTTTCGGAACATCTTGTCATACATGTGGATGGACAGCTATGTTGTCCCGCGTACTGTGCCACCAACCTGCTTTGACAGCTGTAGTGCATGTTAAAGTATAGGAACCTTTTTACTAGCGTACATAACCAACTTGTTGTTATTTTATTTATTATTGTTTTTACAGAGGGGCATGTTCTCAATATTATACCAAATAAACCCTACAACGTGTTGATGCTGTTGTATATTTTCGGCCAGTAAAGCAATATTATTCTAAAATATTGTAGAACAACGACACATGCATGTCTCTATTTAGTTTGGGAATATTATAATAACCTAAAAACCAAAAAAGTTTAATATTCATACTAATTTTTACTGTTCTTTATTATCTTATGGTATAGGTATAATACCTCTTCAGTCCTACTTGTATATTTCTTATTTCTGCCTTCCATGTTGTTTGTGGCCTTTTCTCCGTCGTTACCCTATCATACTTCTATTATAGGACGGTTTTTTCTGCATACATCTCATTATGTCACTGCTTTCCTTTTGGTTTTCCTTTCCCTTTCTCTCTATTGTTGTATTTTATTGAGAAGTAGTTATATATCAGTAGATGTCTTTCACGGTGACATGACTGGTGTCCCCAACCGTACTCATCTGTCCCTTCCATCTCCCCCGTTTTAGCCTTGCCGCTTCCCCTTAACAGGTAGCTTATCCTTCAAGGGAGTAGTCCGGCGATGGGCAGGTAGTGTAAGCCGAAGCATTAAAGAGGCAGCAAGGGGCCAGATTGACTCCAAGGAGAACAATAGAAGATTGGACCAATCGATTGCTAGAGATAAACGGGGGGAAAGCTTAACCAATAAGAGGCCAATCATATGGCGATCACCTGATTGGGAGCCAGATAGTGAATCCTCTGAAAAGGTGGGTTGAGATGAGAGAGAGCAGGAAAGATTAAAAAATATATGCCCACTAGTAATTGAAGATTAAAACATACACCCAATCATAAGTGCATATTATAACATATCTGCCCGACCCTTTCATTACTACCTTTCCCTTTCTTCCTCCCTAACTTTACATCTGATCAATTACTCGCCGGCTATTTGGCAGCAGAAGGGGTACAAGAGAGTCATGGTCTTGGGCTGGCGGCTATTGATTAACGTATAACACACCCACCTATCCTTACTCACAAAAAGATTTATATTAGGATTGAATTGACTGCTTTTGCCCTGCCCCATCAATCATTGTAGCTTAGCAAAATATTGATATAGAAGAGGGAGAGGGCTTCTAATGTCATAGCATGAGTATGACAGTGTGTTAGAGGATAGGGAGATACTCCTTCGTAATTGAATTACCTTGGATATATCCTCTCATCAGACTATACTATAGTTTCTATCTGCTATATCAGTCTAGGGGGGATATCCCGTGGATATACTGGGGAGGCAATTTAATTGAATGAGAGAAGATTTGATGCATGGTAGGTATGGAGGAAGGAGGCAATAGCATCGGAACTAACAAGGTTGGGGGTATATACAGGAGTGGAAGATCAACCCTCGTACCAGGGAGGCCGTGATTGACCTATATAACAGTGACCCTGCCGCCTGGCCTCACGACAAGCTGGCTAGAAGGTTCTTGGTGTCTAACAATACTATTGATGAAATTCTTAAGAGGCATAAGGAGGAACGGATCTTAGGGGCCACCCCGGTATAATTGGTGACCCCTTGACACTTATACAATATATATATATATATATATATAGGATGGTATCTCAATACGTTTTTCTATTTTTTCCATTACACACACTGCTCCTGTTATTTCTTTTTTAATTTGTCTACGCAGTCCCCTTAGTTCGATCACACATATCTCTGTAATTACTGATTTTATTCTTATTATTATTACTATGGCTACTATTCCCCACCTCCCCCTATCCTATAGTTACTCTCTCTCTCTCATGGGTACAGGGTGGTGCTGAGAAGTTAGCCAAACTAAAAGAACGTATGTTAAAGCTGGATGTTGAGGCAGGGGTAGACATGAATCCCAGGGATGACTTGGGGAGAGAGCCAATTATCGTGACCCGCCTAGGTCATTCCCAGCCAGTGTATACAATCATTGCCGACCAAGATATGGAGAAGGTATGTGTGTGCGGACCTCTGATTCTGTCACCACTTTAGTTATATTCCTAATGTCCTTTCCTCCTGCCTATCCCCGCCCCATATCCTCTGTCCCTCCTTCCCTCGATATCACCTTAGTTCTACAGGGATGTTGAGGCCAAAGCCTCTTCCAATGCCCCCACATATGTAGTGGACAAGAAAGACGTATCATTGGCCACTGTCATCGAGGTACACCCGGGCCCACCCTCTAATTCAAAGTCTGAATGGTTCTTTCACATGGTAAATGGAGCCAATGAGACCCAGGTAAGGGAACACCTGGTAGGTTAGGATTGGACAATTCTTATGGGTGGAGATAGGTCCTGGGGCTATTTCTTTGATTTCACATATATATTAACATAGTGCATATGTAATTATATGCTTGCCTAATACATGAGTACATATATATGTTCTTCCATCTGACCAATCTCTTTAATCTCTCGTTCATACTTTTTTCTTTTTTCTTGATATGAAGCAGATACACGAGGGTGTGTTGATGAATATGGAGACTTATATATTGTGGTTAGTGGTTATTATAGTTATATGATACTTAGGAGGGTAGACCAGGGAGGAATGGACTATATGAATACCTTCTACATCATGTATATAGTATGTAGGTCATAGTAGCTAATCAATACCTGACAATCTTTACAATAATCCAATTGGGTTTGATGCAAGGTATACTGGCTATAGCTACTACTCTATTAGTGGTTGATTACTCTATGTCCATTAGACAGCACCTTTGCCATGTCCCTTTAATTCCAAGGGGTTTATAGTCACATACACTCTGTATTATCTAGGATAAAATGTCTTTTGAAAAAATCAATCAGAAGGATCCTTTTATACGGGCCTCAGCCAATTGATACTACTTGTTGTCTCTAGAAAATGGTGGTTAGAGAGAGGAATGGCACCCTGCGGACGGCCTCGGGGATAGAGCAAGATATTGTCAAGGACATGATCGCTGTGAAGAAGAGAGACCCCAAGGTCTTCTGAAGGCATATTGAGGCCAAGAGAGTAGCTCCTCGTAATTTTATCGTGCAGTGGTTATTTCTTAGAATAATATGTAATAGGCAATCTATCTACACTCCCAGTATGCTATTTCGTGGCAGGAAGGACTTATGGGTCCTGCCTGGATAGTAATAGAGTATCTATATAGTAAAGAATAGTAACAGGATAATATATAACAAAAAATAGTAACAGGATAATATATAACAAAGAATAGTAATAGGATACTATGTAACAAATAATAGTACGAAAATATTAAATAACTTACGGTAATAACAGGATATTGTATAACTTCAAGTAATAATAGGATAGTGTATAACAAAGGATAATAATATGATCTATATAACTTAGGATAGTAATAAGATACTACATAAATTTACTCTGGTTTTAAACTCAATATAATAGTAATTGCTACTACTTCAGGGCATCAGATCATATGATAGATGGTAACAGCAATAGTTATATCAAGCAATAGAACATTTTGAGGGATGGGATAATTGGAAGGAAACACGTGCGTGATAAGAGAGAAAGCCTGAGGCTAGAGAAAATTGATATTCAAAAGGTTGTCGATAAGGTCTGCTCAATAAGGAACCCGGAGTATATTTAGATGCAGGGGTACATAGACGAATTATTATGGTTTTTATATGTATGTAGAAAATAAATTGGAGTGGCTAGAGTAGGTAGTGGTAGTGTACATGTTGTATGAGATAAACCTTTATGGATCCATAGATCCATGTACTAATAATACTCAATTTTGATGGGGGCAACTACAAATAGAAGATTCGTATCTTTCTATATAATGTATTTCCTACCAAAACCAAATGTCATTTCACAGCATCTGGCACTGTATACCTCGTACAAGATGGGTAATTTAAACCGTACCTCTGTCACCCTGCCGTGATAGCACTGATTATCAACTAGCTGACCATAAGCATTATTCATCCTTACATAATGAGTGTTTACCTTTATAAATATTGATAGCACTGGATTTAGAAGGGCAATCTACCCGTTAAACTGCAATAGGCCAGGTAGACACCCAAGGTATTGCAGTCTGGGTGTGATTAACGTGTAAAATTATAAAACCTAGTCTACATATATAAATGAGTAGATAAATATAAGGAAGGTATTACAGAGTTTTATCAAGACCTCCCATCCACGCCATAGACTTTAACTCAATATCATTACCTCCTACTCCCCTTACTTCCTTGACTGGCTAACCTACTGTGATCTTCGTAGGCCTACATCATGCATCATGTAAGATGCCTTTGGAAGGTTTACATCGTGAGGTCTGTTTAAAGGCTGTACCACTGTACCATGGATGTGATGTTTTTCGCGTATAAAAGTATGCATGGACCATTGACCGCTGCACTCTAAGATAAAATTTTGGAAGAGAGTAAGACTTGAAAATACTAGTTATATACTCATCCAAATATCTTGTTTGATATTTGCATATAATTAAGTAGTAGTAAACATTCCTATTACTGTAAACTAGATGTTAACTATAGAAATAAAGTAGATGAAAGCTCAACAGAGGGATGTGGAATATTTAAATATTTATGATTCAATTACAAATCATACAGAGCTCCCTTAGTAATATTTGATAATATTTGGATCATTCTCACTAAGCCAAGCAAGCTGTTCATGGGTTCTGGGACCATGTACAAGATAGTGTAGGCTCCAACTCATGCTCGTACATAAGGCAAATAAAATATGCAAGCATGGGTAAGACTTGACTGAAATCAAATGTCTATATGATAACAACCTTTACAGACGTGTATTTGCAAATACATTGCCTGAGAATGTTTACGTGATATACCCATATCTAATAGGAGTGCTTAGATTACATATATGTATAAAAGAACTTGCAAGAAGTACTGAGAAGAGAGAAACAATCACTCCCTTGGATCATTATTGAATATTAGTAGCCCGTCGTAAGGCATCCAATATAGCTTATTTGAGCATTCCATCAATATGTGTAAAGGAAATAAGCCGACACTTTTATTTATTTCAGCTAAGTCTTGCCCTATAGGAGGTAGAGATCAAGATGAAGGGAAGGGAAAATAATAAGGAAAGGTCGACTACAAATATCAAGGTAGGTCAAAAACCCTCATGCTGTTATATGTGCACATAATGATATCCAATGAGGACTAATATGAAGTGTTTTAATAGATGAATGTATATCTTGGCAGTCTACGTACTCTGTAAACTCTGCCGAAATAGAAAAACAATTACAAGGCTAAAACGAAAAAGCAAATGATCTAGGGCGGGGAAAAGCCGAGGGCCTCTGGGGTGTCAATGCCATGTTCGTCCAAGATTGGTTGGAGCTTATCAACTAAGTAGTAATAGTCTGCCTTAGAATCAACCTGCATTAGGTTCCCAAAGAGTAGGGTTAAGGTGCCACTTAGTTACTGCTATATTGGCTTATGTGAGGTGTGGTGCTACTAAAAAATAGAGAAGGCCTATATTACTGTAATAATACAAAATCTGATCAATCAATAGGTGTTTCTCATTAATCCTAAATACCCGCTCTTTTCTGGGTAACACAACAGTATGAGCATGACCTTAAATATAATCATGGCAAAGGTACCATAAAGATGAGCAGTCAACAACAAAAAGCATCATAATAAAATTTACACAGGACTAGCTGTGTCCATAGCATACATTTTATCTTATTAATATATATATAAAAGTCTAAAAGTAAAGTCAAAAGAAAGTAGCCAAAAAATTCTTGAGGTATATTTTTTTTTTAGAAAAATAGAAGCTGTAAAGAAAACTATAAAATGAGATATACAGCACTAACCCCTTTAAGCATATCTAGGCACTATTCACCCAGGTTAACATCCTATGATCACAGGGTACAAATGTACATGTATAGTACAGCACTATTAAAGAAATTTAGAAGAATTAATTCCCCTTACCTTTTCTCTTACAGCTTCCAACATGCGGATAGCAGTACCATAGCAATTTAAACGTCTACAGGCGTGCAGCACAGCCGTCATAATCTCGACCTTGGGCACCAGGTCATGACTAAACACGTCGTCTAAGCCACGGTGAAGTGAGATCAAACTTAGTTTTTCATCCTCAAAAAACTTGATCCATTTGGCGTCCCATTCAGGACCAAAATTTTCAGCCGCGATATGCACCCTACGTTGCATTGGCATCACTGGGAAAGGGTGTAGTTGGGTTAGGTAACATTATATATGTGAGATAGGAGGGAATAATTGCTGAGAGGAGGAATCACAACTAATATTACAGGGGAGAGGAGGAAAGAGTAATATCTATTACGGGTGATTGTGATAATCTTTCAGTGTTCCGCCTTAAAGAGGTCTAGCTAAAAAAAAAAAGTAACTATTCAGTACAAGTAACCATGATCTTAAAAACGCTCAATCTAGCTACATGGAAGAACCATAAACCAATCTTGATTTAAGATAAACTACAATCTATCAAAAGAATTAGTAGTTGGTACTTAAATAGAAAATATAAATGACAGAAAAAAAAATAAACCGGGATAAAGAGACATAATGACAGAGACAATAATTCATTAAAAAGGAGTAGTTGAGGCGTAAAGGGTGAACTTGGACTCGGGTATAAGATATAAAGCCGTCACCTTTTTTTTTTATAATTTTTTTTTTTGTAATATAGATCTTTTACTTGTTTGCTATAACTCCTTTAGAGCATGCTCACTACCTTATACAAATATACCACTACACAAAAGCAACCGTGATAGTAAAATATTCATCTTTTTATCACTAAAAAATAAAATGCAAAGTGCTTTTCATCTTTTCAGCACAACAATACAACCTCTACCCACAGACAGGGAAGTGGATTTTAAGATAAGTAGCAATAACAACAAATTGTTGTATTATAACAACTTTGTAACAAATTATTGTACATGAGGGGGTGGAAAACGCGGTTGATACCCAGTTAATACATAGATTATTCAAATTTATATAATAGGCCAAGTATGTACACAGCATAGAGGTATTTTTAAAGTATATATTTAGCATAAATCTAGCATTACCGCATGAATAAATAGACGCGCTATACATTAAGCATATGACCCAACCAAGGCGATGTGTTGTATTGCCTGTGTTGCATTGCCTATTGCAAGCAGTTTTAAAAAAACCAAATCTTTAAATATACCAGGATATTCAGTTCTGCTTGTTTGGTAGTTCACTACCCCCACCCCCGACTCCCTCCCTCCAAAGCACTGAAAAGCTAAAACAGCAATGCTTCGAACCAATTACGGCCCGGAAAGCGGGAATCACCGTGGGCATAATTATACGGCCTCTAGCCAGCATTATGGCTTGCTATAAATATAGAGATACAGAGATATAAAGTGATTGAAATATATAATTTAAATATTGTAGTAGTAATAATTTTAAATATGTTGACGGCATGTCAACTTGGGGTCACATTAGTAGGCCTGTTACACATTCCTCACCGTGAGCCACCACACCCCCTAGACCATAGTGCGGCTTATGCGACATCATTTATGTACTTCTGACACTCCTTCAGGGGAAAATCGGTATACCCTCCTTCCTTGAGGAAAACAATTTGTGCTTTATCAAATTATCTGTACTTTTTTTACCAACGGGTGAAACAATCATTACGAGTAAATTTTTTTCTTGAGAACGCTCCACTTATTTGTGACTAGTGGCGTTGTATCATACATCTTGACCAGTCAGAGTCGATAATTACTTCTTTTTTTTCAAGAACAATCTCCCCGCAATCCTTACGTATTTTCTTTAATTCACCAAATCTCTGGCCTTAATTGCCTAAAAGATACATGATAAAATACAAAATAACACTGAAATGATATTGATGGTTAAGAGGTGAATTAAGACAATAGAGAACAGGGGGAAAGAGAATATAAAATAGCTGGCAATATATATTTCCAGCGCAGAAATGGGTTTTTATAATGTGGGTGCATCGATAAACGATAGATCGGGCCCACGTAATAGATAATGGGGTTGATTTAGAATATTTTAGGAAATAGCAAGTGCAATAGCTGGTACGTATTAGATAGAGCGTGGTTTTGAGCTACAAGTAGGTTTTATCTTCATTGCCATGACAAAAAAATGAACCTGTATATCAAGTTTTACTGCAACTGGGCAAACTGTAAGCACAGAAATATTTTGATTGCAACAATCTTAGGGGTAGTGAGAAGGTGGCTTAAAAAGATTTTAAGCCTGCTTCTCTAATTGATGAATATAGTTTAGGTTGACCATATTGCAGGTAGATGGTAATACTTTGACATACAGTATTAGAAAAGTCCGAGATAGTTTGAGGTACAATATGCAAAATTTCATTGGGAAGATAAATTTCGTGATAGCTATTGGATTTGAAGTAATTAGTATACCTATTATTAATTTGATAGTAGGTAAGGCAAATAAAGATGATATCAACAGAACACAGACAAAATTGATAAATAATAATGTTTACGGAAACATGGCCATATTAAATTGATTAATAATTGTTCAAATTAAGTTTTTGTATTTCTGAGAGATCAGGTGGTATTAGTATCATGGACTCTAATAAAAATAAAACTCGATGTAAATTTTTCCACTTCTTGATTAATATTTTGCCTCTTTAACCAGTATATTGTGACTATCGTATCTGAAGCACTGGCAATGTAAGATCTATACCCAATAGAATTGATTCCTAGACTTCATGTCTTTAAGTTTGTAAAATTGAAAAGACTATAAGCGCAATATGTATTTTTGGTATGAAAATAAATAATGAATGCATTTACTTATCTTGTATTAAATACTTTTGAATGCAGTGCAATATTAATCTTAAATGAATGACATTATAATGACACAGATTCCCGAGTTTTGTTTTCATTAATTCGACGTGCATTTATTGATCATAAATATGTAAATTAACTGATCTAGTACTGATTGATTTAATCTGAGAATGCACACATTCATGTGCATGTAACTAATAATGCTTTATAAACACTTGATCTAAATGATTCTGTGACAATATTGTACTATAATAATATTTCCATTGCATTGCGCTTATGTTTAATTTTCAATCACTACATGGCTTAAAAATAAAAATACATTATTTTATAGAAATAATAGTCATGACAATAAACCATAAGTTTGTCATAATATAACAGCGCAACATTAGGTCACTCTTTCATGCAGCCTAGACTGCAAAACCACACCCTAATTGTATAACCTCAGCATGGTATAACCTTATGGCCTCCCCAGTAACATGAAATAATTTTTACAGCATCAGCCAAGTCATTTTTCTTTTTTATATATACTACGCCTTAATCCCATCGAAATTATCATAATGCTGACTTCGGGACCTTAGCATATCCAATATGGTTACAGTATCGTCTTAACCTTGCTATTACTTGACCACAAATGATGTGTCCATTAAATAGTGAACGGGATGTGGTTCTTATTGGATAACATATAAATATGCATAGCATTGGGCAATCTTGCTTTAAAAAGGGGCTCCACTTGTCTTAGATTCTTTCCTTGCATTTTTCCCCATTTGTAAATGTTTTGTGTTTCTAAATATAGCATCAAGCAAGTTAACAATTAAATACCACCTTAGGCCTTCTCCTTTTGGTAATGTCTTCCAGTCTATTTTAGGCCTACTCATTGATTGGCCTATCAAAAGAGTTGGACATAATAGCCAATAAGACGTGGGTCAAGGCCTGATGGCAGCGATAGGGGGTCTTACATAAGCGGCTAATGGCCTGTAGTTTAAAACGTTACCGGAGAATAGATATAGGGGATAGGTGGTTGTAGGAAGAAAGAAAGGCCAATTGGATGCCCTAATAGAGCTTTGTATTGCTCTTTGTTTGTTTTTATATAAAAGCAACTGAAAGATTGCAACAGAGACTAGTTAACCTTTTCTTAACCTTTCCACCTCACACACCGTACCACATCAACACTACGTAATAGAACTCACAGCACCATACTGCTTTAACCTCTACAGCTGAAACCCTCTCACTAGGTGTTGGCTGGCTGGAATACCGTTTCATTTTTTTAATTATTACAGGAACTTAATTATGAGTATATTGAGTAATTGATAACCATTGTAGCTGAATGTAAAACTTAAAATTGAAAATATTTAACTTTCAAGGATCACCATGCTTCGTCTTGCACTTCTACGACAGCCGAGATGCCTGCTACTCACAAGACATTTATTTGGTGGTACCAAAGCAATATTAAAAATTCAGGCGGAGGTAAATTGCACTTTTTCCCACTTTCTCGTTCCTATAGATTGTATGTAACGCTATATTTACACGTTACACATACCTGCCTCTCTCCTCCTTCTATTCTACTCTTCTAATTTATATAATTGCTTATTCACGGAATGCATAGGCAAGGTACAGTTAGAAACTGGCCGAGATAAAAGATACTTAGTAAGACAAGATCTCTAAGTGTGCCTCTCTTGCAGGGTTGCTATGATACAATAACTCATATACAGGCTGCCGCTGGTAAACGCCATACAGTCTTAACTTGGACGGATGCCATTGTTAACGCCAAAAAGGTCAAGACAGGCTTGTGCGTATGAAAGTATTCATGTTTGTCCAACTGTACGTGTGCATATATTTTTATGTCTGGGGGCTCGGACTATCAATTTGGAAGAGCCGTGCATGTGATTAGGTGTCTGGATGTTGGTTAGAATCATCTACTGGTGTCTGTCGTTCTATATCCTTTATGACTGGTTTTGTTTTCCTTTATTTCTTTCCCTGTGGTCTCCCCATACTGTATTTTATTTAACAATATACACATGTACATACTGTCTGGACACAAATCTGTAATCCTTACCCCCCACCCCCTGTTTATACTGTTGTTACTTTTTATATTGAGAATTTGGCAAATAGTTGCAGGCTGATGGGCCCTATAAAGGATAATATGCAATTAGCTTAAAAGGGGCCCATGGGGAAATAGATTGTATCTAGGCATAACAACGCATACAGAGCTTCACGCACTACTGTCCATATATATACTTCGGCACTAATGCAAACCTATACATATAAGAACCATGTCCTAACAAGGTAAAATGCCGGAGGCTATTGATTATATGTTACTTTGAGTGGCCAACCTAAGTGACATCATGCAGGTGGTCCATGCTCCCAGTTCCCTTTTGAATGTACGTGCCATGTTGTCGTGGAGGCTGTCTACCACAGCTTTTATGCAAGCCTTTCGATTAGCTATGGCAGGCCATCCTCTGCTCTCTATTATGAAGGACTGGTAAGCAGTACGGTCTAGAGATATATCTTTAGACCTTATTAGGGTGTATAGGTCTAGGGGGATATCTTTATACCTTATCAGGATGTATGGGTCTAGGGAGATATCTTTATACCTTATTAGGGTGTATGGGTCTCTCATACATCAATACCAGTGGTGTGCTGTTGGCCAGCCATGTAGCAGGGCTGTCTTGTCTAGGTTTCACTGTATATACTCGTAGGCATGCATTGGGACCAAGCCATACGCATGTGTGTAACATGCAGCTCTAGGCACCCTGTATTATATAGACCCCAGGCCACTAGTCATATACTATACCCTGGAGACCCCATTCCATCCACCCCTACTCCATGGTTGCCTTATAGGAGGTGGACCATGCCTTCCCCTCTTGCACCTAACTCCTTAGGATAGGCGCGTACATACCTAGATGGATATCTTAATGTTTATTAAGTGCTTGATTGGTCCCCTACTGGCCTGCACTTGGACAGTCTAGATTACATATCTGTATTGATATATTATATAATATATAATATATATGCAGAAACGCAGACTAACCTTTCCTTCTCTCATCTATACATGTACATAATATAACCTATGCTCAGTTTTCTCGAACGTAATGGCCACACCATTCGGCCCCTTATAGTATTACTTATGGCCAAGGCCTTAGGAAGCCACCTGCCCCCTGCTGTAACCAGTAAGAATAGCCCATGTCTCTCTCCTTCACCTCATCTAGCCTCTTGCCCAATCCTCCTTACCAGCCTTTACTATAGATTGCATGCCACCAACCTTAATTACCAATAATAATTGCCAACCCTAATTATTTCTTTCCATGATTTTCTTTGGTTCCTTACCCTTTTTTTCTTTTACCATTGTCCGTTATCTGTCCAATCATTTCTGTCCCATGCTCAATGCCTTCCACCATTGGTTGATTGGCAGCCATCTCTCTCTATATATGCACATAGGCCTCTTTAACCCTACCTATCTAACGGCAATCTAACTATTATACGACTATGCCTTCCCTCTCTCTTTTCCTATATGGCCTCCTCTCTCCTTCATTGTATCCCTGATTACCTTGATGCCGCAGGGCCTAATGATATGTGGGAAGATGGCATTCTTAAGTCACAAAAGGCAAGTGGTATGGTATATAAAGGTTGTGATTGGTAGGGGCAGGGGGATGGATAGAATGGATGTAGAGACTATAAGGTGGAACAACAAGAGGGAGAGGGAGAGGGAAAAACTGGCCACATGCATATAAGAGGTACCACTCCACAATAAAAACAGCTAGACATAGGCTATCTAGCTATAGTGGTAGGGGCAATACCCAAAGACCTACGCAGTTGTAGGTTCTTTATCTGATGTATTTTACTCTATCGATCCTATCTATCTCACTTAGGCCCTGGCCGAGATAACCGAAATGATCCACGTGGCCTCCCTCATACATGAAGGGGTTGTAGACTTGACCCGTCATCCTGATTCGCTGACCCGCCCATCCGAAGCTGCCTTTTATGGAAATAAAGTAAGTGTTATGATTATGTGGCACCCTTCCCTCTCCCATTCTCCCTCCTACCTTGTTATCTTTTGTCACCCCCTTCTTGCTTGGCCCCTGCTCTTCCTCTCCACCCTATCAATTGCCAGCATGCCCCGTACCCATAGTATTCCTATAAGGTACTTTCTATCCGCACTAATGGTTTTCTTTCCAATCACATAGCTCTCTGTGTTAACTGGAGACTTTCTATTGGCCAAGGCCTCGGTATCACTAGCGCAACTTCAGAACGTGGATGTAGTGGCCCACATGTCCAATGCCATAGCTCTGTTTATTGAGGGCCAGTCTATGCTGTCAGCTCCTGTTGCCGTGGAGGTATGTGGGATGGTCACTCTGGCCTGTTACATGCCCTCTCCCTATCTTCATACATGTTCATTTTCTTCTACCATCCATAAACTCCGTTTTCTCTTTCTCGTGGACACTACCTTTCACCGCCCATCTGGTTATGCTGGATCAACCTCATTATGAGGAACCTTCTTTCCCCTCCTCTGCCTACCCTCTTATTCACTGACATTACCCGTACCCTCACCACTGCTCTCTTTCTTTCTTTTCCCTCATGTCTCCTATCTTTCCTTAGTCCTTGCTCTCCTTCAACTATACCCCCTTCTGTTCCTTACAAAAGCCAGCCTAGTCCATTATATCTCCCCTCTCCTATTGCAATCTCTCCCTTTGATGCCGCTACACCCCCCCCCCGACTTACTCATGTGATTTCTCTTTTTTTCACTAGTACCCATCTAATCCCACAAACATGTTTATTAGCCTGTATACCTTTTCCCTTCCCTATCTGTTCACGGTCTCTCTCTCTCACCTATCCTTCTCCTAATTACCTCACTGTAAACCTTGTTCATTCCTAGCATGTTCTTATCTCTGGCATCCAGCCATTTGAGAGGATCGTTGCCCTTATATTATGTAATGGTTGGCTCATATTGGTTCCATGTACACATCACGTGTTTTTATGATACAGCAAGGTCATAGACGTATATGGTTCCAAACATATGATATACAGCCAATAACAACCAACTACCTGTATGTTTCTAGTGGTGTTGTTAACCAAGCGGGGGCCTTAGTCACAACAAAGACAGTATCAGTAACAGGTTTTGAACTATTTGGGCAACGTGTAGTCAACCCTAGTTGGGAGTAGTGAAAGAACTATCGGGTACCGTTATCGGAAGATAACTACACTATCATATATGCGTTCCTACATATGCCCATAAGACTCATCCCATCCTCCTCCCACAGGGATATAACACTGCTGCCCAACGTGTGGAACATGAAATGTATCTTCGCACAGGCAGCCTGATAGCCCTCAGTTGCCGAGCGGTCGGTATCCTTGGAGGAGTGTCTAAATCCTTGGAGGAAGTGGCGTATATGGCGGGAAAACACATTGCCATTGCCTACCAGGTAAGTTTGATTGGCTGTTGGTCTGTCTTTCTGTATACCTTTTCCTCTCAAGCACTTTCTCATTGGGTGGCTAATAATACGTGTTGCCCGTGTTACTTCAGTATTGCCCTTATTAGGCAATAAGAAACGTACCAAGTGGATTCAATTGACACGTGCACATAGGACAAGCGGAAAATATTAGTTATATTTCATTGGTTGGTTGAATATTGTAATCTTATTATTAATTAGTTTAAGCCAGGCACAGCCTTACCAAGTCAATAATATTTCAAGGTGCTGATTAAATATGAAACTTTGCAGTTATTGAGCTTGACAGAGATTGGGGCCATACAACTGGTGGAAATTAAAGGGGCTGAACATAACTACCCTCTTACTGATCTCTAGCTCATACACGCCTTCCCCTCCACTCCCTCTCCCCCTCCCCAGTTAATTCTGGACCTCCAGGCCTATCAAGATGCAGTAAGGCTCAGGTCTCGCCCGCTTGTCTTTTTGGCCCCAGTTGTTTTTGCCGCCCAACTTTACCCAGGGGAACTTCTTCCTTTGGTGAATACACGAAGTCCCGTCACTGAGCAGGTGCGGTATGGGTTGGGGGTCCTGTGGGGGTACATATGCATGCAGCAGTAATGGGTCCTACATAAATAGAATGTCGATTTGGAAGCATTGCTGCTCATGTCCAATTAGAGGGTTTTTAATGGAAAGCTTTGCAGACAAGGAGGGAGAGAAGGCATTTACTATTGTATCTTGGGTAGTACAGGCTAATCTATGGATATACGAGTGTTGTTGTTCTGGATTGGTAGATGTTGGGTTTTTGTATGTAGTTGGTCATCCTGATTGTATATAACATCGGTCCTACTTCTTTATAAGTATTTACAATGGTTTGTTCATGATGATTATTTTACGATTTATATTTATTAAATAACTGGTGTCTTAAGCTCTTGTCACGGAAGGAGATGTGGTATAGATTATTCCTGTCTTGTGAAAACTGTACCCCCTTAACTGATTGTAATAACCAATGACAACCTAGAGTAATATGGCCTATGATTGGTGTAAGTAGGGAGATCACCATATAGTATTAACAATCTCAATGTTTTATTTGGTTTATAATGTAATGATCAGCTATGAATAGCCATGTGGTCTCTAAGGACTACCACGACTTTATATTGGCCTACCCTATTCATACTTATCATTGGATAGTATTAATGGTATGCGATACCAAATATGTGAGCAGCCTGTATGAAAAGGGAATATCAAGGTAAGATTAATATGACGATGATGGTTAAATGTAATAAATATAACATGGAGGCATCCAAGTACAGTGCAGTGCAGGTTCAGCCGGCCTATTTCTATAATTTTAGATTTTCAGCTCAAACTAGAAGGGACCATTATAATGTCTGTGATTATGAAGGCTATGGTGGAGTTGAACGAGATGAGTTCCCTCCACAGAGTATTTGTTAATAAGCACTAGGGTTGTATATAGTAGAATATGAAGAGTTGGTAGGAGGATGTATTTAATGAATCTGTCCCGTTCAGGAAGGTTGTAGAAATTGGTGTCTTTAATTATTTTTTCTTGAAAGAATAAAGGCCTTGGTGGTTGCTCCATTTCAAGAGTATTATGCTTGTCAAGCATGTACATCCTTTCCAATTTTGTTATGTCTTCCTCCTACCCCAATCTTGCCCTGCCTACCCTACCAGTTAGGCACACTATAGCTCATGTTCAGTCAAGTTGTCTCAGACCAATTAAATGTGCTACCTATCGGCTAGGTTACTGCAGATTACATGATATTGCTCATTAATGTACAGGAATCAAACAGTAATGTTCGAAGCCTATATGACTAAATTATAATTGCAGATTTGGTTGAACACTCTGCTTAGTTCCTAACGCCATACTATTCACACCCACAGATACAAGAGCTGGTGGAACGAAGTAATGGTGTAAGACAGTCTCTCCAGCTAATCCAAGATAGCTGTGACACGGCAATAACCGCTCTCTTCGAGCTGCCCGAATCAGATGCACGCACCTCACTTCTAAATATAGCAGCCACTATAAGAACGGGCACTCTTTGATAGGACTGTATGTAATAGGCAATAGACATGAAGGCCATATGTATTATCACTCAACTATCAAAAATATGCACAACTGCGCATAGGGCATTTCCGTGACATATTTTTCACATTTATTCCAATGTCAGCAGAGCACGCACTTATTACTTATTGTTTTTCTGCAAACTGAAAGGTATAGAATTATACTACTATAAAAATCATTGTATCAATTGAAATTTCGCTGTATTTCTTTTAATTGGCGGGGGAAACTTTCCCGCATCTTACTAGAAGAAAAAATATATAGTTCTGGGAAATTATTTTGTAATACAGCAAGAGAAAGCATTCTTGAGCAAGATTTGTTACACAGCTAAAGTATATGTTGACAATGCAGCCGAAAATATTTGATCTGCAATTGCTTTTCATTAGTGACTATATGTTTATGAAGTAATCAAAGAAGAAGAAAAAAGCTGTGACATCGAAGCCTCTGAATTGCTGTAATGACACAAGGGTACATATATATATATCCCTTATAACGAGACTATAACTTATGATGGTACAACCTTGCGTCACAGTGTTTTTTTTTTGTACCTAACTGACAAAAACGGAAACTCATTAAGACAAGAGTATGTAATAGTCAATATCTGCATATATTAGACACCTATTCTTGAAAAGTGTTTTTTTTAGTGGCACCCATTAAATAAGACCTGGGCCTGATTAATCCAATTCACCCATCTGTCATCAGATACAAATAATCTCAGTGATATGAATGATTGCTGGTTGACATAAATAATTTGGTGCATAGTAGTCAATTGCGTCGTATTATCAAGGCTACAGCTGAAGGTATTTTACTTTTTCCGATTAATAATTGACAAAGACTGAAAATATAAATCAACTGCCCGCGTATAAGACAGGGCAACTGATTTGTTTAATTACTTTGATGGGATGTTGACCATGAAGATACTGTACAAAATAGAAGTTGTGTTTCTTTAAAATTGCCTGTTCCAAAATGTGAAAGCTACACTAGGGTGCATTATTATTATAATATAGGTTTTACAAGTGTCAACATGATAATATATGGTGACGCTAATCAGTTTTTAATTCTAATCATCAGAAATAGTTGTTATGTGGGATTGATGTTGGAAATAAGCCTACTATCATGTAGGGGTAAGTCTCATCTCAGTAAGACTGCTACAAAAATGCTTGTCAGAGTTATTGAATGTAGTCTGACAAGTATGGTACAGTCAATCTGATAATCAATAATAGCTGGCATACGAGTAATTTTCACCCCATAAGTGTAAGGAGAAGGGCCGGCTGAACTATGCATTCTTTTAAATCTTGACTCTGGCAAACAAATAATCTAAAACACATAATTATAGTTAGGACTGCATGTTGTGGCAGTTTAATTGAGTAATGGTTTAAACTGGTCTTAGTAAGATATACTTCTATTATAAGCTTGATTGTGCCAATCAATTTTGAAGGACTAGGACGGGTTAAAAAGGAAATATTGTACTTGAAATATATAAATATATAAATATATTAACTTATGTAATGCCTCTTATATTTTCAGGAGACCTCAGTGACATTCATTATAATATGACTGTTGGCCAACTGTGTCTCTTTGTATTTATAAATTAGCACTCTTATGTTATTTGGCTCAAATACTGCGTCTGTCGTTATTAAAATTGCATATTATACGAAGGGCATACGAATGTATCCAATTCAAATTCAAAATGTAATGATGAGTTGTAATTACACTCCATAAATTCTCTTTCGATAGCTAAAGCTTGGCTTACTGTATAAGCAAGTTCTAATTCAATTTGCATGAAAATGGCTATTACCTTTTTTTTTTGTTTTCAGTCACTGAACAAATAAATTTTTCTACTGTAACGTACTGTAACGAGATTAAATTAAATTAAATTATTAAAGATGTACTTTAAAAACATGTCATAGAATTCAAATAAAATCCTGAGGCAGCTGAGGAGTAAAAAGAGGAGCTATAAGTATGTACTGCAGCAAAAAAAATATGAAGTTGGATTAGCACGGTCCACTGCTACATTAACCCATATGCAAAAACAACATAGAAAATAAGTCGACTAAATGGCAGACATATAGTAATCTTATCTTTAAAGACACTTACCTACCTCCCCTGACTAGACGGGCGATTGATGTGATTCAATAATTTATCCTGGGATAGCAATAATAAATACCTTTATAGTTATTGGATAAAGCTGTTAGATTCTACCAATCATTGTGGAGACCGACACATGCCATCGTTGACGGCGTTAAATAAATATAAAACGTTCAACAAGGATGCATAATTTTTTGTACTTTCAACTCTAGTTGTGATGGAACAACTAGTATATAAAACTAATTGCATTACTTTAAATTTCCGTTCATGTGTAATCTTGAGTGAATATTTGATTTTTGTATGGAACTATTTTTAAACTTAGTCTTATTCTCCTTCGAATTGTTGATTGGGTCGCGTTATACTTATAGTCAATGTTTATACCGTTATAATGGCGTGGAATAAATTTTAGTTGGGTACATGCCAAATTTCCGCCAGCGCAATATAAAAATAATAAAAAGAGTATGAATATATTCCTTCATACTACAAAAAAAGCAATTATTTAATTTACATGACAATTAAATATATCGAATATTTTCAAAGGCGTTTAATGTTATATCATATACACATTTTTCAAGCTATTTTTGTCCTTCATGGTTGCGCGTGATTAAAAGGCCAATCAGAGCACGGTATAAACCAACCGGACATGATTGGTCAACCATATATATAACCTTATACTGATTATAATTCATGGCCTATAACGAGCTATTGTCAAGTGTCTGACTCGCTTTGCAAACTCGTGTAAACCCTTGACCCGACTACATTGACTCCTGTTGGCAGGCTTGAATTAATAACTGTTGTGACATATGCATGAACAAAGAAATATATTATATTAAATTAATTTCACTAAAGGATGAATTATTAAATAAAATGTAGTAATAAATTAAGAAAAAAAAATTGCAGCTAGTGGTGTGACTCCCTTTTTACTAGTATATTAGTTGGAGAGCATCAACCGGTCTGCAGTTGGAATTTTACATGGAATCGTCTAAATTTGACTTTTTTTCTCAACTAATGCCCTGGCCCTACACATTTCTAAATCTACCCGTTATTTCATCTTCAATGATATTATCTCTGCATTGGGCAGTTGGGAATATTCAACTATTCATGTCTTCCGAATCAAATGTCCAATATTATTTTTGATAATGTTCTGTAATTGTAAACACAAAATCTATAGTAGTTGCATATTATTTGATTCATCATTTCATATATTTGAGAGAAATGGGTGTCTAAATATAGCACCAATCCTAAATCCTATCCTTTTGATCAATAAAATTATTGCAATGCTGATTATTTTTAGTACCAAATACCAAGATGCATTCCCCCATAGATTACCTTGGAATAATCGGGTATATATTTTAAATTTAAAGAGCAATAAGATTGTGGGCAAATAGGTATAAATAAGCAAAACCGAAGTACTTGGCGTTCAGTGTGTTTAATAAATGAGCACATTTCTAAAAAAAATTGTAGAAGTTGAAGGTTGATTGCAAGGATTTGAACTTTACTTCCCAAAAAAAGATGTTTTATGGTAGAGGGTTTATCCTTATAGTTTTTATATTTACCTTCTTTACCCATGGCAAGGGCTTTAGCCGTGGGGATAATAATAATGGAGGGCAGAGGGTGCCTAAACGCGGCGGGTCTAGACCTAAGCCAACTTTGAAGCCCACACCAACTTGGAAACCCATGCCAACTTGGAAACCCAAGCCTACCTGGCCTATACCAACTTGGAAACCCAAGCCTCCCCGGCCTAAACCAACTTGGAAACCCAAGCCTCCCCGGCCTAAGCCAACTTATACACCCAAGCCTACCTGGCCTATACCAACTTGGAAACCCAAGCCTCCCC
>NAOQ01000233.1:93813-107691 GCA_002751075.1 Ichthyophonus hoferi | reverse complement strand
TATACATATACCTAAACCTATACCTATATCTATACATATACCTATACCTATACTTATACCTATACCTATACATAAACATATACCTATACAAGAAACAACAATATAGCATAGTGACAGTGATATACAGAGAGGCAGCTATGGCTAGGCCAGAAATTCTCAGACATTCCCAAAACAATATAATCTAATCCATTAGTAGCAATAAATATGTGTTAGTGTGTTTATATTATCATTATAGAGGCTCACGATTTGACCTTAACATACACGAATCGGTACTGTTATACGACAATTCATGACCCTATACAAAGCCATAAATCAACGTCAGTTTGAGGGGATATTCATACACGCAAATCACATATGCTCGTTCTAGTTGATTAAGTATTGGATGTCACTACAGCACTAAATACCGTTCTAGACCAATACAACTAACTAGTTTACAGAAGTGTTTCACATACACATACGCATGCTTATAAATAATACCTGAACATCATCTTCAAAATATTTTAAAGTATGGGTGTACTTTTAGCTAATCAATGGTTAGCTAGGGTTAAAGGGTCACAATTCTTTCCTGTTAGTCTTCAGTAATTCTTTGTCGTTGGCCACAAGCGGTGTAGAAGTATTTCAATGAACAACGTTGTTTGTCACGTTTTTATACATTACCATCCTCGACTATACTATACGATGCGACTTGTACTTAATACAAGTACTGAAGTACATGTCTGCTACAGATGTTGTTTAGCAATGTACAGCTGCATCAGGTCGCTGACCATCCTATAACATAGGCTATTGTTGACCCAATATTATTAAAACAAATAACTTGATTCTTACCTATGGTATATCGGAGAGTTTCATATATAAATTAATTTGATAAAGCTTGGTGTTAAGTGTGCAGGCTAATATTCCATCCATATGGTCGTCAAATAAAATGTAGCCTACAGATTGGTTATTATTAACCTAACATTACTTACTAAAAACAAGAAACCTGGTTCTTAGTAAATCATGAATTATTTGATGTCCCATTGCTTAGTTTATCATAAAAAAATAACTTTCTATTATAGATCAAAATATTGTTTATGTCTAATTCCCGAATACTCTAGTGGACTTGGGCAGCATATACATATTCATTTAGTTATATTATTATAATTTATTTAGTGGTTTATTATTATTTTACAATAAAATTATTATCTATACAATAGCAACTTTTCAATATCTTCAGAGTACATATGACAAAGTACCTAACTATTAAAAACACAACCAGTTCATCATAATATTTATTATGAAGCATAAAAGCGAGTATCCATATCCATCATTCAACTTGGAGGTGTACAACACGCAATGAGGCGGGTTGTATGCGGCAAGACAAGGCAACGGAAACAAACAAACAAATGCCACGGTATTGTTTAATCAATCATAAGAGACAATGGAGTAGTGTGGGGCTGTGAGAACCTTGCGAGCATTAAGGTCTGCTAGCTCGATTACACACAGTGTCTCAAGTAGTTTACCTCCCATTTTCTCCACGAGCTGGCTGGCAGCCTGTGCATTCGCAGATGTGTAGATGTGTAAATGCCCACATTAGTGTACAGTCAAGTATGTTGATACTAATGCTATAACACATATATTCACATATATTCATATATATTTATGTGTTTGTACAATATTCTCTATTTTCTAGACTAATCCAATATATCAAAATATACCAAGCATTATTCTACTCTATATGTAATGCTAATATAAAGTTTTCTATGTATACGCATGTGGATACAAAAAAACCAATCCAAACTCCTCTCTCCTTTTATCAGACATATTTTAATATATATATATCATCTTCCGTTATATTTTAACAGTCTTAGCCAACCAATCATAGGCATGACTTATAGCCTTCCTTTACTTTCTTCCTACTCTGTTTATATCTATATGATAATATATATATATGTATATACGCTTACATATGCTTGTATATTATTGTACTTCTCTTACTAACATACATATATACTATACTTAAAAGGCCGCATTTATGACATACCAGAACTATATATAGTATGAGATGTTGTAGTTATACTGGATATAGAGTGCATTTAAAGTACTATTACAACATTTAAGTAAACTCCAATTATAGCAATAATGAGTCATAAACTGATGGACGATATTATTGGTAGATGCTGATTATATACAACCAATTACATACCAATTTTTAAAATAAAGGTATAGCAGACCAATAAGGTGTTACATATATTTATAACATACTTTAGGTACTGTATGATATGCTATTGGCAGCAGTAAGTGTGGTAGGGATGGGTTTAATGTATACTAGCAATAACCTTTAGATGTAGAATTATTCATATAAGGCCATGTAATTGGTTCATGTAGAACAATCGGGGTAGTGCACCAATCATAGAGAAATTCAATAATATTTCATTAAATTCCCAAGGAGACAACTAGTTTGCAATGCATGGTGCGTGGGATAAATACAGTAAGGTAATATGCTATAATATATACCAGAACATATACTATACCATGAAAGGTATATTTCATTGGATAATTATCAGGTACCAACCAGCCACTCAAAATACAGTACGTATCCAACCTTAAGCCCATACTCAGACACACACACATACACATACACCCAACACTACTTTGTTACATTACGATATCCTACCCTATAAAGGAAAGGTATACATACCTTCATGGTGCCCCCCGTAGCTAGCAAATCGTCTACAATGATGACATTCTGACCTGGCAGAATGCTACCTTCTTGCATTTCAAACACATCCTATATAGGCGAGAGGTTAGTATATATATAATAATAGTTTCAACATCTATCTTATATAATGTTAAATAAATAACATAATGCAGGTATATAGAGGTCGGTAAATACATGCTTGTAATTCAACTATTAAACAAACGTTTTTTAAAACGTGGGGAAATATAGTTTCAATATACAATAACAGGGTATTATTTCACAAGAAATACCATTAATATGAAATCTTCCACTTACATCCTATCAGATAAATACTCTAAAATAATCATGCAGAGTAAGATAATATATATATATATATATATAGATGATACTTGGCTAGTAAACATACAGACATACTAGCTTAGCTGTCTGCACATCTTAATGCAAATGGAAATAAACATTGGTCTTTTTTTTTCAAAATTTGTCAAGTTTCAACTAAGTAAATAAGCAAGTGAGTGATCCCGTGGAAGAGAGGTAGAGAAAACATGTTTTATTTACCTTTCCATATTCCAACTGAAACTCAACAGACTGGACCTTTCCAGGTAGTTTCCCAGCCTTACGAACAGGTACAAAGGCAGCGCCTAAACGCATAGAGATGAGAGGCCCAAAGAGGAAGCCACGGGCATCAAGACCTATGATGGAGTCGGTCGGTTAAGTTAGTTAGGGTATTAAGAGAGAGAAGGAAGGAAAGGGAGAGAGGAAAAAAGAGAACGAATCTGCGGTTGCATAAAGATGGACCATACTATATATTTATTTATTCGTACACAAAGGTTTAAGTGATATTTAAGCATGTAGATATATAACAACTCACAATTGCTTCATATTGTCTATTGAGACTGTTGCATAGGGCTTGGCGCATGTTTGTGATATTTATATAAGAATTGAATTGAAATAACTGTATTAGCTGAAGGAGTATGGTGAAGCAAGGAGGGAAGGCGACAGTGAGCACAGACATATCTACAAGACAATGCAGACTATGATGATATGGGGGAACTTAAAAGAGGTATATAGAAGGTAAACAACATTATAAACAGTATATACATATACAGGATATCACTATGGATAGTAAAAGGTCACTACAACAATGCGAGCGAGAGATCGCGATATAATTATATCCACAGGAATAGAAGGGCCCAAGAAAGGAAATGGGAAGAGAGGTCGTCCGAGAGAATACAATGAAAGAAGAAAATGGAATTGTAATAAACACTCACCCACAATGACATCGACCTTAGCACCTTTCTCCTTGATGTGGTTAACAAAGTGAGCAGTAACTAACTCTAGTAATTCAGGGTCCTTTACCAGAGGGAACACGTCTCTGAACATAATTCCAGGGATGGGAAAGTCAGGGAACGTGCCAATGGCATTTTTAATTCTTTCAACGTCTTCCATATTGTTTTGTTACTCAGTCCCTAACAAATATACATATAAATATGATTCAGTATGAAAAATAGACAGCAACTTGTGTTACGTACTTATTTATATACTTTTCAAAACTGGTGCCGTTAAAATTTATACTACAATACTCCACCACTATCATGAATGACTGGAATAAGCGGCATCCAATAGATTGTTTCTATATTTATCTAAATATGTAAGGTATAACTCCCATAAATGTCCTATTAAATAATATTAGGATAATAAAAATATGTAACCTTTTAAATATACTTTTTTTATTAAGTAAATACTACTAATATTTTTCAGCTTCAATTTTGTTTTTTTATTCTACTCTAGTAAATTTTTATAGAGCTTTTTTCTTATATGGACTAGTAGTATTGATTCATGTTGATTGATAATAGTAGTATATCTTACATGTGAATTGAACCTCTTGTAATTGGGATTATAATGACAAGATTAATTCATTAGTCAAGGTTATAGTTGATATAGTTGATCAAATCATATTTGATCAAAACGTCGATGAATTTAAACAACAGATAATCTACGATTCTTGCATCCAATTAGATAATTCATAGTACACAAAAAAGACAAGTAGTAATTAATTAGACGACAGCTATGTGCTGGCTTTGTGTATACGGTATGCGCGAATTTTTATTTTTGCCATTCTAAATAAATAAATACCGCAAAGTAAAGAGAAAACAACACATTGGTATCCCTTGCAGTTACTGACTAAATACGTGGAACAATTATGTAATATATAACATTGTAAAGCTTTAGTCTTTGGTTTGGATTTGATGTACAGATCGATAAAATTGCTTAACTCGATAACATTTTAAAAGCACGTGCTTGCCAACATAAAAATAGTACAAAAATAAATCAAACGACATTAGGACTTAAATATGCATTTATTCATTGTTAAAAATATCAATTAGAGTACATATTACATGACGTTATGTTACAAGTACTCTACTTTTTGAAATAGCGTGACAATATATTGTCGCGCATGCGAACCACACCTTAAACAGCAACATGGTTAATGCTTTGATTTATGGCCGGTATGAGATAAACATATTGTGCAAGTAGTTGTAAATATACAGTGAATATGATGATCACTAAACTATATATAGCATAAAATGTGGCACACTATGTAAGATACAAGATTTAGCAGGTATGTTTGCCAATTTGTATGTTTATGTGTCTTTAAAAGTACTCTGGGTATGCAGACTAAACCTTTAGATCAAAACTGATGTCAAAAATATTATCTGTGTATAATCACAAGTTGATCAGCTTAAGCATTCCAAGTAGGATTTTTTAATCGCCAAATCCATTGGTTAATCGGTGATTAACGGCAATGTTTCATACAATGACCAATTACAAATTGCACTTTAACCCAAAGGGGAAAAATTACAATTAAATATAATTGAGTTAAATTAACTGGACCAATGAACAAGCACTTTTCATTTGTCGTGTGGCTCTTAGGTATTCATGGCATTCCTGGAATACTTTTTAACTCTGCATTATATATAATATAATGATATAAATGACCAAGAAATAATTTCATATTGTTCCACAGAAATAATTTTCTTGTTCCTTGACATATCATAAACAAAGAGTCATAACTATGGTTACAGGATAATAATGGTAAGCATGGGCATGTGGTATTTCTTTTTTCTCTCTTCATTTGATGGCACTAGCTTGAATCCTCATCACACCCTTCTGTATTTATCGTTTCCCAGTATACGTTCATCATTTTCAATAAAATTGACTGCAAAAACATTTAGATTGCATTTGCTCTACAATTATTTCTTTGCCACACTTTAAAATGTATACTTATTATTATTATTCATTTCCTAGTAGTTGTCAATTTTTACAAGGAAATAATACCATGCAAAAAGAAGCACAAAAACGTTACTATTGTTGAATTCTTTTTAAAATAAAATTCCTATCTACATATAGTATTATTATAAGTGCACAAATGGATACACTTACCAAACTGTCATATTACAACTCTTTCAATCATATAAATATAAAGATAGAATAATCTATACTTTAGTTCATGATGCATACAATAAAATAAATATGCACGCATTTGTCGTTATAGATATATATGTATGTATATAGTTCCAGTAAATATTTACAAACTAAGACTTAAAAATATAGTCATATAACATATAACTTCTCTCACCAGGCAGCTGAAATGAGCATGTTAGTTAAATATCACACATTAAACCACAGCCCCTTTGAGTCATACCACTATATGAACATAAAACTATTATTTTTAAATCATCCTCTTACCCTCTCCGCCTTTCAACAACTTATTCCGCAATCATTTTATCTAAGACTATCCAAAATCAGCTTGAATTTTGTTTTACTTGTTTTAATTTGACTTTAACTAGTTAATCTAGTACACATACATTTTAAAATGCACTTTTGCAGATTATTTACATGCTGCTTTTACTAGGCTATATATAATCAAGGAGTTTATTGAACTGCGAGATCTAAAAGGAAAACGTTTTCTTCCTCTGAATTCAACTGCCCGATGGAGGAATATGCACAGCTTCTTGTATTAGTTAAACGTGAAAGAAAGGCCCAGGAGGAACTAGATCTACAGTATGCCATTCAACTATATGACGAGGATGCATTGGCTAGAGGTTATAGCATAAAGACTGATGAGGCTGTGGCACGTAGACTGCAAAATCAATGGGACCAGGAAAAGGCATTAGAAAGGGAAGAAATGTTAAAGTTTGATCTAACTATAGCACAACTGGTTTTGCAGGAAGAGCAACTTTTGATCAGACTGCAAGAACAACAAATAAGTAAGGATGATGCTGCCACCGAGAAAATTATACACCAGTTGTGGGTGAATTTGCCATTCTTGTCTCCTTCCGATCTGTTGTTTTATATATTTTTATATTTTGTTCTTATTGTTTTCACATTTCTCTTAACATCTGCTTATATTTCTAAAAGGTCAAGTCTTTAAGCTCACTGCAAATCTCGCCTGCGTATATTATAATTTGGATGTGGGATGACTAATCAAAGTACAATTTATTACAACAAACGTACTGATATACTCTCACTTAGTTAGCTGATGCATTAGAACAAGAAAGTGAAATGAAGAAGATTGAAGAAGATTGGAACATGGCTTATCGTATGACGACTGAGTTAGAGCTAAGCAATTACAGGCAAATGGCCTTGGACAAAAAGGCACAGGAGAACGCTTGCTATGTATGCCTAGAGAGCGACAAATCTGTTTTACTGCTTAAGGTGCATTTATGTACAACACCAATAATGTCCTTGTCGATTTCATCCTGTGTAGGGATTATCTTCTTATGTTCAGGGTAGCGGCCAACTATTGCAAGCGAAGAATTTAGGATAAAAACTGTACAATTGTTATTCCGTCTTACTACAGAACAAGAGTCCCCAGTCTGTTTCAGACAGAAACTTTTTATACTTCCAATTATAAAAATTTATATATACCGTATTTCAGAACCCTGCATTAATCAATTGGGTAATTATAGCTACAACTACGTTGCCTATATTGTAGATGTAACTGTACTTGACATTTCCTTTAATTGATAAGTGTCTAAATAGTGCTGCTTAATACAAATATTTAGTTAAGAGAAATGATGGAGTTAAGAGGTAAGTATTGCCTTTAAACTTGAAAAAATAATTTGTGTAACTTAAATATTATGTTCATATTCCAGTAAATATAGGTATCCACTTAGGTTAATAGCTTGCATTTTTCAAACCCTATAACAATAATAATTAATTATTATTATTATTACTATTGTTTATAATGAAAAATTATTTTTTATTACGAATTTACCAGCTTAATTTGGCTGTCGACGTAGTTCAAAAGTAAAGTTTACAATTGCTAAATAGTTATTTAGTACTTTAATTTAGTATAATGTGTAAGTCACTCTTAATTAAAATATGTATATTGCCACACATTTATAAATATACACCACTATTACTCTCACTATCTTTACTTACAGTGTGGACACAATATTCACGTTACCTGTGCCAAGAATAGTATAAACGCCGCAAAAACCCAGCCTGGCAGTCAAATCAATTTTAATGTTGGTAGATGTGGGCAATGTAAGAAATGGATGGAAAACCAGTTACTGGTACAGCCCCCTCTTGGTCTATAGTAGTTCCACCTAAAACATATACAGACCGATATATACTACTAACACAAGCAAATCAGACGTGTAACTTTTAGTGTAATCATAATTTCTTTAAGAAGCGTTCTTGTTTGCAGTACAGTGCATGATGCCTACATAGTAAAAAAAATAGCTTTAAATACTAACAATAACGCTCTTCTTCAATAAAAAATATTTTTCTTTTTTATATTTCATTTTCCCGTTTATTTGAATGACTTATCTCTCACATAAGTTTGTTGTTTTTATTTTTATTTTTTTAATGGTTGCTTTACTAACCTAACGCATACACGCCTTTTCCTTTTACCATTTTGTCAGCGATCGTTTAATAGTTTTTTTACTTAACTCTACCTATGTAAATAGAGGGAATAACAAAACCAATTATTCTTAACAAGCAATCTTGAATTAAAAGGGCATTAAAACTTTATCTGACTTCTCCCTTCAGTAGGTCTATTTATGCTTTATTTACGGAGATTGAATAAACAAGTAAGCCACTAAGGTTAGAACAAACCAGTCCAATCGGACCAATACAATCAAAACTGATCTTATTGAAAGCCTGGTAATTAAGCGATCTTCCTGTAGGGTAAACTAATACATAACACTTTTACAGGATAAGGAAGTAGCGCCTTTTAAAATGCTCTATGATCAAGTTTCAAAGATAGCATTAGTCCAACATAAAGAACAATACATGCCAAAGGCCATACCGGGTCGTCATAACCCCCTAAACCTAGACATAGATGCCAATCAAATATTAAAGGATTATATTTACTACATGTGCTTCAAATGCTCAAGGCCCTTTTGTGGGGGAAAACATCAGTGTGAGGATGAATTCGACAGGAGCCAGGTGATAATCTATATTTAATATTTATTTGTGGTTAGTATGTTTTAAGTAAACCTTATGGGTATCATCTTTCGTTCTTGTCTACGTTTATTACCTGTTATTTATTTCTCTACCTACTTAAATCTATGCTCTTTCATAGTGTCTTACAGTTGCACAAAAGCAATTCTTATCCAATTAAACATATTCTTTGGGTGTTTTTAGCAATGCACTTCATTTATAATAGTACCAAAAATATATTACCTTTATGAAGATTTTATATAGGTGGTACCATATAGCATAGTCCTTACAATATATTGTGATGTGTAAATAATCTTTGTTCATGTTGTGTTTAAAACTCGTGCTAACCAATGGAAAAACATACGATCTATATCATTGTTTCTGCTGGCATATTGGATAAATGCATAATATATATATGTCGATTTCAGTCTGATGTAATTATTCCACCCATATCCAGGATAGCAGGCAACTATTGCAAGTAGAGAATTTAGGATAAAAGCTGTATAGCTTTTATTTAGTCTCACTATAGGAGTATAGTAGTATAGTAGTATAGTAGTATAATAGTATAGCAGTATAGTAGTAGAGTAGTATAATAATATAGTGGTATAGTAGCATAATAGAATCAAGAGTTCCCAATCTCTCTTAGACAGGACCGTTTTATAGTTTCTAAATCTGGATTTTTATATATGCAATATTTAATAATCCACTATTAATTAATTAGACAATTATAACCATAACTGCTTTGTCTATGTTGTATATGTATATGCGCATATGTAGTTATTTTACATTATATGCCATAACTTGTTAAGCTCATTGCAAAATAATTTAATCATAGGAGCTTTAAGCTAGAGTGTGTAATTAGTAATGTAATGGGTAATGTATAAACAGTATTTTCATAATCATTATGCCTATACATCAACCTATAAAATGTTTACATTGCCCTCTCACATCATATAAATTAACAAACCAGTTCATATAAACCTACCTAGATAACTAGAACCATGAGGAAAATGCACCCATAATAATGCAATAAAAACATATTATCAAAAAACGCAGAATGTTACTGAGATTAGCCCAAAGAGACTGTGTGCAAAATGCGGCGATCTATGGCAACAAGCTGTTATATGTGGAAAGCCCACACATTTAAACTACTATGAATACAAATGTCGCTACTGTTGCAAATTGGCCACTTATTTCTGCCATGGTACCACACATTACTGTAATTCGTGCCATCAACATTTACCTAGGAAACCTATAAGATGTCCTGGCAAGCCCCACTGTAATGGCCAACATCCACCTAATGATGGCCAAGAACATTCACTAGGTTGTTCATTATGTAGAAACGCTGCTGTATTATGAAATGAAAATGTGATGGTGATGTTACATGCGCGAGAGGGTTTCGTTTGGTTTTTGCATAGGTGGTGACATTGTTAAATTATTGCTATTAATGTTTGTATCCTGATTATTTTACTGCAAAACATCTGATAGCGATCTACTAACAGTTCCTTGTCTGCATATAACTAGACACCTATACCACTGTACAGACTAAACCCATGAAGATGTTAATTGAGACCCTGTAGTCAAAGTATTTATTACTAGGTCCACTTCCTACCCGTATAAAGTTGTGTTTAGTATAAACTTTCCACTTGACGATTGACCATATAAATAAGTGTAAGTAGCTTAAGCCTTAATGTTTTAAGTTAAGGGTAAAGCAAATTTATGCATTCAACTAACTATATATTGTTTTATAAGCAGCAGTTCTCAATAATCCGCCACATCCAACATGGTTAAATAAGAGTTTGGGCTTTCAGAATAAAGCGTTGCAGGAATAAGAACCCATGTAGAAATAGAAAGAGGTTAGGGTTTTTATCAATTTTATTATAATAATTTACAGAATAGGTTTGTTCAAAGTTGGTCATTAATGCATATTTACTATATATAAAATACGAAAAATAAAAACCATACTCTAAGCGGTGTGATATTTCTACTACTCAGCTTTCTACACATGCTAAGTGGGAAATGTTTCCATAGCTACTCGTATTTTTATTCTATTCTCTATTTATATTATCTTGCTATTGCATATCAGTATCTAGACCCAGTCCCATCATATCAATTCTATTGGAATTACACCAAACCCTAAACCCTATTAACAATCAACATATCAACCATATTCCACCTATTTATTTACTATTACCAAATATTATCAAATATCGCTATTTTAAGCTATTTTAAGTTAGTCAGTAAGACTTATACCCACTAATTAACTAAATCAAACCAAATGCCTCGTCATTCAATAATATACATATAGCCTCAATTAATTACAATAATAAAAAAAAGTTGTGTAATACCATTAAGTCAATACAATATCATCATTCATCCAATCCATATCCATACACATTATATTATAGCTCCTAACTCATAGTAAGTTAGCTGGTGTCTAAGGTTTAAGATCTGTGTTATAGGGACTACCAGGGGCTATTATCTTGGCCACCATATCAGCAACATCATCTATTAACACTCTAGTCTGCTTTGTTGTATCTCGATCTCGTAGAGTTACTGTGCCATCTGTCAAGGTGTCCTGTAGATGTAGAAGAGGTGATTAAGAATGCAAGGAGGAAGATCGGGAATTGCATGTGTGAAGAAAGGTGGAAGAGTGATATTGAATATTGTGTTATACATGTGTAGGTGTGTAGGCGTGTATGTACATGCGTGCATGTATGATAGTATGATGGTATATATATACCTATGCACATATAATTCATGCAATCGTGCATGTATATATGGCCGTTTATGTTGCTATGTGCATATATATCTATACCTATCTAACTCTCCATCTCTATATATCTATATATATGTATCTAGGCTCCTATCTACCAATATAACGCAATAACATTTAACATTAACCTCTTTCACCTTATCAATAGTAATACAACAAGGAGTTCCTATATCATCATGTCTGGCATATCTCCTTCCTATACTTCCTACCGTGTCAAAGGTTACAACTAGTCCTTTACCTCTCAAACTACTCATAAGATCCTTTCCCTGTGTACCAATAGTCAGGCTGATTAGGTCTTGTTTAAAATTTAATGCCCCTATTATGAAGTACGTTAATATTAGTAATTGATTAGCTAATTTTTAATATTTATAAGCTATACTTACATGAATTGTGTTAATATAATTAATTGATTTACAGTTGCTGTTTACCCTTATGGTAACATAGCTTGAAGAAAAATGCTGAAACGATGACCTCAATCTATGATAATTATAGGCACAGATAACCCAATCAATGAAAGAATATATGTATATATGTAATTGCTGTACTCACATTAGACCATAGGTACAGACCAGACCACTATTTGATCTTTCTCCAACACCTAAATGTTCAATTACAATCACCAATATATACATGTACACAATGGAAACAAATAAAGAAAGAGATAGCAACAGATACAGTACAGGTTAGGGGAAATGAAAGATATTGAGTAAAAGAGAATAGAGTACTATAGTCATCATTTTAGTGTCTGTCTTGACTATGGGGAGAACGGCTGCTTTGATTGGTGCAAAGGATGGGTGTATTCTGAGCACTGGTGCGGGGTGCATAATTGGTCAAAATAATAGCAAAGGATAAAAGGATATGCTAATATGATTAGGGTTAGAGTTAGGGTAAGTTGGTCTATAAAGTATTTGCATAGAGATATACATATACATATCCATGGAGATGGGGAATAAATTAAATAAATAATATATTACGAGTATTATATGTGATATTAATAGTATTAGAATTATCTTAATCTCGTTTACAAATTAATCATATATGGCTATATAGAGATATGGGGTGTGTAAAACGATAGGTGCCATGTTGATCTAATATAATAATCCATCTGGCTGTTAAGTAGTGAAAAACAAAGAAGCAAAGAAGAGTTAAAAGCCAAAAAATTTATATGATTGGTAGCCTGGTATCAAACCATGTACACTTGACCAATAGTCAAAAGTAAACTAAATAATTCATAGAATCAATAAAAGATCTGTAGCAGTTAACGTGTATGTGTTTAAACCAATGAAAAACAAGCATATTTTAATGCCCATCCCATATAATACCTGCATTTTCATGCATACTTCATAGCAATCGTATTTTAATGAATTGTTGCCAATAGCCAAGCATAATACGGTAATAGTTTTCAATATTAAAATTTTAACAATAGTAACCAATAGTATTACTCTATTAGCTCTGAAAAATTAAATATTTAACCACATTGGGCAGGATTGATAGTATGTTTAATGCTGTTAGTATAATCAACACTAATCACTATGGTATTAATGATTATGTAAACTATCATAAAGTTATAATTCTTAAGATTAATGTCATTACTATAATTAGAATAATTAGTATAACTGACACACATTCGTATCACTATTATGAGTAGGGCGGGGGGCCAAAAGGTTAATACATAATATATAGAAGGTAAATAAGAAATATAGTATAATCACCCCCTCTATAGTACCTGTTCTTATTACATCTTTTCCTTTGGAATGATTAGAAGGTTAATACACAATACATGGAAGATAAATTATAAATATAGTAGAGTTACCCCCCCTATAATACCTGTTCTTATCACATCTTTTCCTTTGCCATCCTGTCTTGTTTCCTATAGTCAGTCTAATAGTTAGTATAGTATAGTAGAGTATAGTATAGTATAGTATAATATAGTATAGTGTAGTATAGTATAGTATAATATAGTATAGTATAGTAT
>NAOQ01000233.1:65777-83517 GCA_002751075.1 Ichthyophonus hoferi | reverse complement strand
GTAAGTAAGTAAGTAAGTAAGTAAGTAAGTAAGTAAGTAAGTAAGTAAGTAAGTAAGTAAGTAAGTAAGTAAGTAAGTATGTATGTATACATGTAAATAAGTATGTAAATATGTGTGTATGTATGCATGTAAGTAAGTATGTAAGTAAGTAAGTAAATAAGTAAGTAAGTAAATAAGTAAGTATGTATGTATGTATGGATTTATGTGTATTTGTCAATAATAAACGGTCGGAAGTAGTAATATTTAGGTGTGTAAAACCTTTTAGGCTAAAGGGTGTGTGTTTATATAGTTCGTAGTTTTTTATAACATATTTATAGCCTTTGATATTACATATTTAATGTACATAAAACTAGAACAGGAATAATGTGCGTTATTGTACGTGTATATATATGTGCTTAGGAAGAAACAGAAATAATGGCATATTAGGTATTAGTGTAGGGTTACTTGAGTTTTTATATGAAAATATGATACACGTTATTATTATTATTATTATTACTATATTTATAAACAAGAAGCAAAATCCATTTATATTAATGCCTATAAGGGGTTGGTGTGACCAGAGTATTAGCCGAAATGACCTAATAGAAGTTTTAATATGAAATATACATCCATAAATAGAAAGGGTCGAGGTAGAATAGTATACCAGGCATTGGCTATATTCCTCTTTAGCTCTGCTCCTAGTGGGCCATAGCTATAACATCCTTTTATTCCCCCGTCAATTTCATAAGATTGAAAGAAAAAACCTCTTCGTTTACATAAGTTTAGAATTTTCTGGGTACAGATAGAGAATTAGGTTGGTATCACGAGATGTAATAAGAGTTTATATAATAAGATATATATGTATAGGTATATTTGATAACAGAGTAATTAGTATATTTTCATTTTAGAAAAACTGACAATAACTCGATGTCACTATAAGTATAGTATGGGATGCGGAATTATATTTAGCATTATAGAACACGACTTTGTTACCACATACCTATATGTGGAATTGATATACACAATACACATACGTATTTAAATACATATATAGGTATATACGTACGTGTATGTCTGTACTTAGAGTATTTGTATATATATTTCTGCATGATTTACATGTTTGCATACCAGATAAAAAGAAAAGCAACGCGTATGCATAGCATAGAGGATAGCTTATATAATAATATAACCTTAGTATGTGTAAATGTCAAATTGTAACACGCACTAAAACATGAAAACCAAAATATTGTAACTTATAAAGCACACTCTTTGTATGTCAGCTCTATAATTCCAGTTACCTCTTTTTATTTTCCTTCTCTAAATCTCTTCCTTCTACCGTATCTATCAAGTCAGCTCTAAGATACCCCCTGCCAACTTTCTTCTTCCATGAGATGTATTCACATGGGATCGTATCGTTGCTTTCTCATTTCAATTTGAAAAGTAATTTTGATAAGGTTATTTGTTTTGTAATATTACCTGTTACAGTTGATACCCAGAAATGCACACCAATTACCCTACACAAAAATCCTCTTCGCGAGCATACGTATCTCCTGAAAATTATTCTGTGTTCGTTGCTCTTATACCTTTTTGCATATATTTTGTTCCTTACCCAATTAACCTCTATTTCTACTGCATGCTTGGTCCATCCTTGAATGAAATCCCAATCAAATATACTCCCATTGTATTTGGTTCGAGCTCAGTTAAACTATACCCTTTATATCAAAAAGCATGTTCCAAGTTCCATGCTCACCTTTCCGTCCTTCCTTCAATCCTTCATGAATAAAGCACTCTTGCATAGTACTTTTGTATATAATTTTTTATTCCTGAAAGGTTAACACCCATACCAACCTGAAATAACTGAATGTCATTGCCTTTCATCATTTCTTTAATAAGACTAGACAGAATACATAGTCCTTATGAAGGCATACTAAAACAGTAAATGCTTTATAATAGCCATCCTATTGGACCGGCGTGGCAATAAACAAAACAACGAGGTAACTCAAAAGGCGGAAACAAATGATTGGTCAATTTAATATGACATCTGATTGGGCTAAAAAAATTATCATTTAGATATGGTATTTGTATATTTATTTATTCATTTGTTATAATTGGCTTAGATATTTAATCTGGTAATCAAACTTAAATTGATGAGATGGAATGTTTATGTGAGAAGCATTTGATTTTTAACCAATAGCTACTAAATGCTCTATATGACCTCACTAATTGCAAATGAATAGCATTGTCCAAGCTTCCAAACTACATAAATTATTATACAGCGTAGACTTGTTTTTAACTACTTTAGGAGTGACAACCTTTATTGTTAAGATGTATTTACACACAAGGTAGTTCCTTGGGCTTACTAACGTAAATACTGGTATTTTTCGGTATATATATAAACTTTGCAGGGATTTAAAATAAAAGATATAAATCAAATATTACCAGTCAACAGGTTTTCAAACACATAGTCTTGCCCATAATTAAACTCAAATAGAGTGAGGAAGGGGAGGAAGGCGTGGCTACAATGAAGAGATGGTAGGGTGAAAGAATAAACAATTAATATAATGATAGAAAATATGGTCTAATTGCCAATTATAGTCACATACACAACAAGAGCAACGTAGCTAATTATAATTATCTAATTAATTAATGCTGGGTTCTGAAGTATTTTATCTATAGGACGCTATATGTAGCAAGTATAAAAAATGTTTTTTCAGAAGTAGATTGTGGACTTTGATTCTGTAGTGATAGTGAATAAAGGCTATACAGTTTTTGTTTTTGATTCTCTGTTTACAATAGTTGGTTACCACTTTGAACATGGGTGTGATAATTACTATATGCATAGAACTGGGCAGTTATTAGATAGGATATACACCTAAGGTGTGCCAGTATTCTTTGATCGCATTCCAATTGTTAATCTACAAGCATGGTATTCTTTATTATTGATTGACTAATTAGGTATATATATCTTATAGACTTAAAGCCGCAGGTAATTATATATTCTATCTCTTCCAAAACACAAAAAAAAAAGCATATAAAAAGCAATTACAGTTAACCAATTCACCTCTTTGTTTTAATATAATATAATATAATACAATAACATGTATGTAATAAACATTGAATCTCCGTAGGAAATGCATTTAGTACAAATGTAGCATACATGACTAGTATAATCATATAACCATACATGTATACATACATAAACATAGGCATACAAAAGGCATAATTTTAAATGGGCCAATCTGTTTTATGTTTAGTCAAACATCTTCATATCTAGTTAACTTTCTAAAACACATATACACCTTTGCCTACACTTTGAGCAACTGTGCATTTGTGCTCTTATATATAATCAACTCTGGGTTTACAGTCATAATAATTTGTTATATAAATAGTTCTTTATAATGTGGAAAGCCCTATTCCAATTTGACCATTCCTTGCATATAATTGTATTTGTATATATGGATATTATAAAAGACCACAATAAAACGTATATTTTGGCATTGCATTATTTTTTAAACATGAGACAGTTATATATATATATATATAGCTACCTTAATAGTACCTGGAGTGATTCGATAATGTGTTACTATTAATTATTTTTCCCAGGCCATACCAAATGAATTTAGGAAACACCAGATATCATATAAGGTGTTTAATACAACAGAAATTTAAAATGTTTAGTGTGTTTTTTATTTTCTTGTAGTTACAAGATATTTAATATTGCTGGGAAGTGCTGCTTACATAAAGCCATATGATGCGTACATAGTGTAACGCTTCTCTTTTTGTTGGTGTGTATAGTGATATGACCAAACCGAAATGCAATTTCTAATTACATGCAAAGGTGTAATAAAATTAATTTATAAAACCTACTTGCTTACTTCGACATTTAACAATACCCTCCTAATTATACAATATTTGAAGTTCCTTTAGGACATTATATATAATAATTAATTAATTTTAAGTGCGTGTCATAATTACAAACTTATTTAAACTCTGCCTTGCTTAATCCATTCCTTTCTTTGTGTGTGATTGGCTTCCCAAATCAATCTATTATACCGACCATACTTTAGATTTATTTGCACTAAAATACAACAATCTCTATAACCATATATATAACTATGTATCGTATTCTTCTTTTCCATATACAATTGATATATATATATATATATATTTATCTATATAGATGTACATGGCAATATTCATGTACAAAACAAATTTGCAATAGGACACTAATCTATACAGTTTCTATTTATCTATGTGTTAATGCTGATCGGGCTTAAATGCGATGTCATCAACAGGTCTCTGAGGTTGTCATTGTCCATTTCAAGTCTACTTACTTCTTTGGAAAGCTCTACGTGGATTTGGTGTTGTTTCTGTACCTATATACATGGTTGCTGTGTTATATTGCTTTTTCTTTTCTTTGTTATATTTTACGTTTTATTTACCAACTCACGTATATACTCATATGGCTTTAGCTTAATTATTACTTGTTCAGTCAATGTCAATTTAATATTATGTCAAAGTTACAAAATGGTTTGGATAAGGTAGACATTAACAAGTAATGTCATGTTATTGTAAATATAATATTAGAAAAAGATAGGAAGTATTAAAAACATAGAGGAAACAAGTAATATATATGGAAGAAATGAAAAATAAGACAAAATAACATACGATAAAATAGCATATCATACCATACCATAATATAATAACAAAACAAATAAGATAACATAATATAACATACCATACTATACCGTAACATAACATAGGAAAACATATTGTAACGTAACATATTGTATATTATATATACCTGGCTCTCCAATTGAACAATGGCCTCACGCCTACGTGCACGATAGTGTTGGCATGCTAGACGATTGGTTTCTTTTTGTTTACTGCGATGGATGTCGCTTATTTTCCTAGGAGAAATATATATAGTTAATTGTTGATACGTTTCTGCTTCTTTCCTTTTTTTTTTTTGTTTTAGTTGTTAACTAGTCTAGAGCCATATTAGTGGGTTGATTAGTGCTGTGCTTTTTTAATTTTTATTAATCAAAGAATCATTACGTCTATATATGCATAGGAGTATATTATATGCAGTATGTCTGCAAAATGTTGTAGTATTGGTCTTGAAGTTTTGAGGCTTGTCTTATTATTACAACTTTTTCACTGGGTTAAACTTTATTGTTGGTTCCCTAGTCAATCAATAATCATGCTTCTGTTATTGGGTTTAATTAAAACTTTCTTATCTCTATATATTGTAATATACTATTTTAAAGATATTTTATATTTTATAATTGTTGAATCTTTATTGGGCTTATGTTTTATGGGCAAATAGGAGACCAGTGTTTTCTTGTTAGTGTGCCAATCGGGGTCCTGTTTCAAATAGCCTTAAGTGGTTTTATTAAGCTAAAAACAAACGAAAACAATGTTATAAAATATAAACCAGTTAAAACCAAACCAAACCTATTATTAGTGCTTTAATATATTATATTTTAGATTAACAATTTATTGGCTTATTCCTGGTGTAAACCTCTAAATATTCATAAACTGGTCACGTTTTATTTATTTTTATTGTAGTCATATTCAACCCAAAAATATATATATGTATGTTGATGCCAATTTGGTAAAAAAAAGGGTCATTAGATTAATTAAAAAGTAAATAATAGCAGCGTGTGTGTAATAGGAGAGAGAAAATACTATATATGGTATCTTTGATCAATATTTTAATTACAAAGCTCATTTTAATAAATATGAAACAGGAAAAATAAACCATTCAAATATTATAAATTAGCACATACCTCATTATTCGTTCACTATTATGATCTTTAGTTTTAACTTTTTTCCTGACTGGTTGCGATAACGTTTGTTTCTGTTATACCACCAATAATATTAGTATAGTAAATATTAAATTATACAATTATAATAATAGATATATTTTGTTGTTTTGCATTATACAAATTGGCATGATGCGTGTATTGTTATTAGTATCACAAAAGGTTTGTATGTTTATTTACAAACCTATCAAGCATTTTAGTAGATATATTTTTTATAATAAAATATGGTTTTGGGGTATGTAGTACAATATCATGATCTAGTCTATAATTAGTTGTGCTTTCTAGAAAACAAATATAAAAAATATAACAATATAATTAACCATACACCAGAAATATATATATATATATAAATAATGTACATCTAGGCTTTTAAATAAAAAATCCCCTATAGAATACTAGATAATATATACAATAAAGTAATGAACAAATTTTAGATTTTACAGTAGGTAAAAAAGGCAAACTTATACATTATATATAGTATATATATATAGTACTAGTGTGTAAATTATACACAAACCTTTTCTTTTTTTAGAATGTAGTTAGTATTCGGTAGCCTTATTTTTATACATTCCGCTGGAACCTGGTCCGTGGTTTGAAGATCTGTTATTGTTTCAATATTTGAATGTATTTTTGTATTACCCCGAGAGAGTATAGTAGGTTGGTTGTTTACTTTGCCTAACTTACATTTACCTGATAGTTTATTCTTGGCTTTACTATTGTCTTTAGCATATCCTCTTTTTTGTTTTCGACCGTTACTGTTTTTATTCTTATTCTCATTTAAATTACTATATTTTTTAACAGGAGTCTTAAAATTTTCGTCTTCGTTTTTTTGCATTTGATTAGATGAAGGGAAATATGACGTATCAGAACTACAGGTAATAGTAGGAGTCGTTCTACAATTGGTCTTTATAGCTGATACTATCTGTGTATTTAATATAGTAGAATCAGGTGTTGTTGCTATGTTATATGGTGCACTAGGGTCGCTGTCAATTGATATTGTTGTATATGTAGAGGGAGAAGGAAATAATGTGGTCTCCTTGGTTGCGTAATGTTCTGGGTTGTCGGTGGTTCTGTAATGAAATAATAACATATATCGGTGTTAATGTAGTATATATTTAATAATAAATTAATAGTACTGTTTGCGTATATTTTTTTAATGCTTTCCTATCGTTTTCAATAATTTACCAATGGAGATTATGTAAAATGTATATAAGAGGGAAAGAAAAACATGCAGGGTAAAAAGTAATATTGTTCCAAGAAAACAAAAAAGGTAATTACTTATATATTTAAAGGTATATTACATGCCTATACAATTCCAGACGGGCATATATAATCGTCCTGTATAATTAAGTAAGAATAAAATGGCTTTGTCAAAGGTAAAGCACTTTGTCATTACTCCATGATTAACGGTTACATGTATATATATATGTGTGTAAGAAAATAAATAAGTAAGTATATGTAGGTTGATATAGGAATATATTTTTCTGTACAGGTAATAGCGCAATTGTATATACAAATTAATATAATAAAGCTCAATGCCATATAATAATAAAAAGAGATATATATTAAATATTTTGTGATAATAAATATTTGTATAAGTTTTTGTGTAATTCATTTTTCATATACATATATTTCTACTAATATATTAATAAATGTGTATTATAACATCTCTATATTATTTAAGACAATCCCTTTTGATATTTTGACTATTCCTATTTTTTATCTAATTACTAGTACATATATATATATATATCTTGTTGATATATTAACGTATATACCTATAATTATAATGTGTATAGTTTCTATCATTATCCGTCTAAAATTAAATATGTACACCCCTATTTAAAGATACATTATAATAGACAACAAAGTGATCATCAAACTATTGTATATATATAATCAACTCCTTATAAACATTTAAAACATTAGTCCCACAAAGACACCTAACAATACTTACTCGTGTATAAACTTATTATATTCATTTTTCACCTTCATCTCTTCTTTCAATTGTGAGTTAACTTCCTGCATATGATCTCCGTGTGTGATACTAGGTTTATTATTGGCACTACTCTTATGCGTATTCTCTATATCCTTCCCCGCCAATACAGCACTCGTTGTTAAATCATTTCTTGTTTTACACGGTTTGTAGGATGTTTCGCATGATAAAATATCATGAATTGCACAAAATGTCGGCAAATTATTCTCATCGTTAACCATATTTTTCACTAAATCACTCTCAGAGTTGTGTTTTTTTTTTGAATCATGATGAGGGGAATACAAGGTGGAAGGAGTAGGGATCTCTAGGGGCGCATCCATATCAAAGATGTAGTCAATGTTGTTATTATTGTTTTTGTGATTAGGGGTGGTGGTAGGTTTACTATCAATTGCAATGTTTTGTTGATTAGACGTATTATGTTGTTTGTGAGCTTGATTCCTGTCTGTATAGGCACAATTAGTGTCCTTAGATGAAACCAAATCTGCTGCGTTGCTGGATTGAGTGTTAGAAGCCATAAGAAAAGCAGGTGAAATATTTGGATTAAGAAGAGATTGATAGGAGTCTCCATCAATATTGTTAGACAGTGGTGTAGAAGAAGAAGTCGAGAAGATAAGGTCTAAGGCACCTACATCCATGTATGGCTGTGAATCATACTGGTTTATTTGAATATTATCAAACATGGCTGAATTACTACTTAAAGAAGGATCAATAAAATCCAACGGGGTATCTTGACTGCAGAAATTGTTATTGTACCATAAGCTATTGTCTGTACAGTCACCCATGGGCTCATTCATATTAGATAAAAGAGGTACCCCTAGCGCGCTGTCCAAACCATATTTCATACTAAGCAGATTGGGTCGCTCAGCAGTTTTAAATGGAAAATCTCTATCTGCTTGATCATTTTTTTGTTGTACCGCATTGTTCAACATATCATGAGGCCTATTAAAAAAGAGGGACCCATAAGTGCGGCTTTGCTCTTCATTATAACTATAGATCTCCTCCGTCTTGTCGTGTGGAATCTTAGTCATAGTCATTGCAAACCGATCAATAATTACTCCATCCACGCAAATACCCCTATCGTTTATTGCATAGGAGGGGAAGGGATTCATACTTGGAATTGGTAATGGTTTTGATTGAAATGAACTTTCAAGATATGTATCAAAAATATTTGGCAACATACATTGAGAAGTGGGACTGACTATTACCTGGCTACTCGTTGTATCAGGCCCTTGTTGTATGGAGCATATATCATGGCACATTTTTTTCTTTCTTGTCTTCGTTATACTTTGATTTTGTTTGGGTACTCCCACAATTTTTTCATTAATGAATTTCAATTTTGAAAGAGGCTTTTCTTTGCTTGTTTCACTATCTAATGAATGAGGTAAATGTTTACTCCTATCTTCTTCATACCCTGGCTTTAATTCTGTCGTATAGATCGAAGCTGACAATGGCGCCTGTATAGTAGCTTTTCGTTGAGCAACAGAATGCAATGTGATTTTGTTGGTAAGATCAGTGAAAAGTGCCATGCTGCTCTGGGCAAAAAAAATAATAATATCAGCTAGTATAGTGAATTTATATGTTGTTTTTCGTTCTCTCCATACATGTACCATGTCGTTTTTTAAAAAGCTTTTCGATGCTATTGGATGAATTACAAGGTCCCGCCAACCTGAAAGCTATCACAAATCAGATACTTTGACTTTGGTAGTAGGGATCTTTAACCAATGAAATAAGCTAAAATTATTAAAATGGATTAGAACAGGATAAAGCATTCCGGGACCAATTTTTTCATATGGCTACATTTGAGTATTTAGTAAGAGATATTTAGCTTTAAATCTAGCAGAAAATACATAAAAACAATAACATATAATATGAAATTATATATACATACAATGGCATGATTTAAAGGGTTTTTCTACTTGAGCACATATCCTGCCATGCTTCCAGTTGCTTGAGAGCCCACGCTTATGGTTCAATCATTAGGTACGAGCCTATGTGGGCCCTATTGTTGGATGCAAGCGAGCCTACACAGAAGAGTGCTCCAAGAAGCTTTTTTACATAACCCACCTATTCAATTGAAAGAAAAACGCAATCTAGTTTAGATATAAAAAATCTTAAATGACCGAATTGTTCATGATTCATAATATAAAATATTAATTTTACACATTTACCTTTACCCCTCAATATGCCGAATCATAAAAAGGGTTACATCCAATAAAAACACTGGTTGTTGTTACTCGCTAATTGTAAAAGGCATATCTCTATGTTTATAGTTAGTACTCACGTTTTATATTATTTTATATTTAATTTACATATTTTAATGAAATATATTTTTTTTGAAACAGAACTATATATCATAACTTGGATTAGTTTCAAAATTGTTCCTTTTCGACTCAATTATAGAAAGCAAATATAAACTGGCTTGCTTCCAACTTCGAAAAGAACGAGCCAATAAGATCAATAATACCCTCGCCACCACAGAGTACAGGCACGATCAAGGTTTGGGGAGCACGCGCGTAGGTCCGTGTTATTTTGTTTCAGGTGTGCCAGTCCTAAGTCCCTAACGGGTCCACAGAGTAGTCTAAATTAGAAGAAGATTTACCCTGTAATCCTTTACGGTGCCAATTGAGCGTGACAGTTCTCTGGGTTTTGGGTCCGTGTGGACTACTGCCCATGGTTGGCATGCTATGTAATATTATATCTATTCTAATCTAAGACGTTCAGCTCACATTTGTAATTTTCTTGGATCTACACGAAACAAAACAAAAAGCACACAGTAAGTGTTTTGCCCTTCCTCCTTATCCTAGCATAAATAAAAAATAAATATCCTTGTATCCGACCGCTCATGAAGGTATTGCTCACCCATCTTAACCTCCAGTGCGTGGGTCAGCAAAGTTTTCACGCTAAGAGTTACAATGCCGAAAGAAATCACATCTCAATCTAAAAAACCGTACCTACTATCCTTTTTTATTTATATAACTTTTATGCCTATACCTTATTTCCATAGTTTATTACATAATGCTTAACGTAAATGCCTTAGAAAGAATATGTTGGATGTCAAGCCTAATTTAAAAATCTTGCTGCATGCACCTGTTTCATTGAGACCTGAATAACACTTTCGCTCACTAACTAGACTGACTCGAACACTGAACTCACTAGATCATTGGTTTAATCTAACATTTTCCACCCATTACTGACCCAACAAAAGCAGACAGCTAGTTTTAGTTTTGTATTCATTATAAACCTAAACCTATTTGACCTTGCCAAGATCTACCAATGATATCATTCTCTTAGATCAATGCGTCAAAAAATAACGTTCATTTCATTTGGGATATTTCTTTATATAGCTGCATCTAATAATATATTTAACGCCCCTTGATTCAATATTTTCTCAATTATAAATAGATATAGAATACAGGGATCAAACTTGTCTATTTATTTCCAACATGACGTATGGCTTAAAATCCAGTTTATATTAATTTCTTTGCATGATATACTTCACACCCTTTCAAACCTTAACCTACGATAGCTACATTGCAATACTGTTGATAACAGATTATCGATAAGCCGAAGTATTGACTTGTTACATTTGAGATTGACATAAAGCATACAGTCCCGCTAATCCATATTTTTTTAGCCTGTTTACCCTACAGAGACAAACAGCGGGCAATAGCGCAACCCATCGGTCTACAAGAAGAAATTGAACGTACAATAAAAAATATCTTTTGAAATAACATGGCTTATTTCATCAACCTAGTAGTTACATTTATGTATTGTCAGAGATTTGATAAATTTTCAGATGATTCTGATCTATAGTTAGCTAGGTTGGCATAATACATAGTATAGCTAGAAAGCAAAAATGGAAAACTTAATTTATTTAGAATAGGGTTATAGATAAAAGTCAAAAGCAATATAATTATATTATATAGATAGCATTCATTAATTTGAAAGAATATGATCAAGCAATGTTATCATATCATACATGAACACAATAGAAACTACAAGTTCATTCAGAAATCCTACTCAAAAATGTTCATTTGCGCAGCTTATTAATCAGCAATAAATATATGCTGAATGCCATATTTAACGCTAAAAGAATTTACTACATCTTTAAAATACGATGAGAAGAAAGAATATTTATTTGATTTAAGATATTTCTATATATATCCGAGTACTTCATACTATTGGTAACTACTATTGTATATAGTCTGAAAAAATAGTCAGTGTAATCCAAAGCGGCCAATCAGAGGACACCTCAGTTTGATGCCAAATGGTTGGTGACCAATTGGGATTCATCCAGCCTATGACCTTTCTACATTTTAGGATCACATTCATTTTCTCTATTGTTCACGTTCACCTTATTATTACCCTTCCTCCTTTCTTAGTGGTTATATGTATATTATCTACTGCGTTATTTTAATATCTAGGTATACTAATTCATTCATGGATACTCTCTGAATATGAAAGCAGGATTGGTGATATCAACAACCCATTGTGTATACGCTTGTTGCTAGTATATAATGCACTTCAAAGTTTGTAACTCCATGCTTTTTATATATACATATATTATGGCATTCACATATATATATTGATCCATAGATCTCACTTGAAAAACAAGCCTAATACATGTATTTTCTTAATATTTATAGTACACTTGGCAGAAAAAGAAAAAAAATAATCCCATAAATTAAGCAAACGATCCCAAAATCAACAAAAACAAATTCTAAAATTCTTATATCGAGTATTTGTAGTTCCTTACTGGGTATCTTTATTCGTTTTATACATACTTTACAGCAATACTAGCACGCATTTAGACTTGATTTACCAACATTACATAAAGATCTCTATATTATCACCTCTACTCATATCTTTCCCTCATCAAATGATTCTTTTTCATTTCTCAAGATGCACTAGCTATATAACATATAATCCTTCACTATGACTGTTGCCTTCGGGCACATAACGTGAGAACAATCCAATTATATCCATATAAATAAGAATGCATTGCACTGATTGCACTATCATGTATTACAAAAACATACTACAGACACCAACCCCAAACCATGCATACCTGGGTATACAATATCTGCCAGGTATGCAAGAGCCCAGCATTAAAAAAAAAACAAATTTTTAGATACAGCAACAATGTCTGTCTATTATTAGCCCAACATCCTGTCCATCTTTTCTGCTATTATTGAGGCCATGCCGTAGACTACGCTAATTCCTTTACACTTATAGACCTGAAATACATACAGTTAATCTAGTCTCATAGAATTAAGGATCACAAGTAAATATGGAGAGGGATTGGATGGCACATTGCTATGTGAAAAATAAAACCCGTTGTCTGTTCCTGTCTCAGCCCTTCATATATATGAAGTTTTCCCTAACGGCATAAAGTGATTACGAACCAGCTCATAGTTATTTACTTTTTTTTACAATATCCCAAATTAATATTCCAAGATGGGTTGACCACTCTTGGTAATGGGCTGCAAGGTACACTTCAGGTCAAACGCCTTTGACAGTACCACCTTGAATATCTTTTGTACATTGATTGAATGTTTCGCACTACAGAAAATAAGCGGAGTCTTCATGGCTTTAGCATATTTCCGTGCCTGGAGGTAGAAAAAGGAAAGCAGAATAGTATAGTAGAATATAGTATAGTAGAGTGCAGTATAGTGAAAGTAGATATTATATTAGTTGGTTGTGTTCAAGGGGTACTGGCCATATGGATGAACAAGAAAATAACACGATAATATATTAGGGAGTATGCATATGCAGTAATAAGAGTTTGTAGGAAAAGAATGTGTTTGGTTTGCGGTTATATATATATCTATGTGTATAGGCTATATTTTTATGTCTCATGGATCTTTCTCGGGTTTGTTTGTGTTGGAGATTTAGTGTAAGATAGAGATAGGAAAATGACTATAAGTAATATAACCAGACATACACATGATCGTATATATCTCATATGTAAACATTAGTATGTGTATTTCTAAAGGGCATATGCCTATGTAATTCTATGAAGACGGGCGTGACTCGGTATGTGTTTCTATATACATAATTGTGTAATAAAGTAAATGATTTGTACAATATGCATAACCTAAGTTAATGGCACGGGCGTGTATGTGTGTGCATATATGCCTGAAATTAAGATAGTATGTATGATAGTAGAATAGTAGAATAATATGGGTGTGTACGCACATGACTGAAGCCAATCATAAAAAAGGTGACGTACCTGATTAGTTATTTCATCCTGTTCCTCTTTTGGTTTGGTAGCGAAGTCATCATACTTTGTGCCTATAAGAAAGGCAAATGCATTCTGTGAAAGAGACGAGGTAAGCATAATCCTTACAGCCTGCAGACGTCGAGTAAAACTGTAATCAAATAACTAATGGAATAGCTATGGCTATGACTATATACTATACCATACCACATGTACAATATATACATGATGTTGGCCTCTTTATTGGGTTCATACATCTTGGTTTTGTGTGCAAGTAAGTAGTGTTTGCTGGGGAAGAGTTGAGAGCAGGCGGGTGTAGGCACAGGACATGTGCAACACCTTGGTTTAAGAATGAATGTGTACCGTATTGGTGGTATTGGTATAGGTAGGTATAATCCAGAAAGCACGCCTTTAGAAGTATAAATGAATCCCTATTAAGATATATTAATTTACATATGGTCTGTCAGTGTATAAGTGACATACACACATATATATATATATAAGCCGCTTATCTATATAATATACTATTCTCTCTCATACATATTACATATTACATATCCATATTCCAGGTGTCGGTATACCACGAGTTAGTCCAGTCTAGCACACGTATATAGTTTGCTCCATCTTAAAACAACACGGGTATGACTTTTAATACCATGTTATAATTGGATGAGATAAATCATTTATATTATAAATTACATATGTTGTATAATAAAATGTGGTAAATACAAGGTTAGCAGTATAGTATATTATAGTATACTATAATACACTATAACATAATATAATAAAACAACACGTACCTTGTTATAGCCGCGCACCTGTCGATACCACTCCTTAATCGAGTTGAGGGTAGATTTACGAGAAAGATCAAAAAGAAAAAGAATAGCTGCAGCGTCATTACATACCACAGGGAGCATATTCATGAACTCTCGTTGACCTGTATTTTTATTTAAAGTGTATGTATTTATGTTTAAGTTTGGAGAGGGATTAGAGAGAGCGGTCAATATATATATATATATACTACGTACTATAAACTATATACTGTGCACTATATACTATATAACCATTATAGTTGCTTACCTCCGAGATCCCAGATCGAAAAAGTGATGTCTGTACTTCTAATCTTCACAGTTTTCTCCATGAAGTTTACACCTATGTCACCAGAGAAAAAGTTAGTATGATAGGATAGACGCTTTATATAAAGTATGCTTATTAAAAGTGTGTATATACATGTGTTGGTGTGCAAATGATTTCATATACATAATAGAGTATGTATGTATAATTTCTTTTTGAATTGTATCGGGTTACCATGGCAACCAATATATATATATATAAAGAGAGAGAGAGAGAAGAGAGCGTGTCTGTGTGTTTACATAACATGACCATAATAAACCAGATAGCATATACTCTTACCCAACTGAGAAATCTATCTGGCAACATAGTTCTTTGTGCAAGGTGAGTAAATATATTAATAAAACGAGAGAGAAAGACAGGACGAAATATGCGTGTTTACACAGAAGACAACCTATTAGAATGTTTTCACTATCTACTTTATGCTTTCTTTCCTTCCTTCATATTGCTTGGATATGCATATAAGCATTTTTATTTGCATTAGTGTGAGGTATTTGTGTGTATATGTGTATGGTTTGGCAAAGAGAAATCCAGGCACTTAGACATAAATTTCACGGATTGGATTTAATCTAAGAATAGTTTAAGGACTTTTGGGGTTACATGTATAATAGTTAATAGTTAAATAGGTGTTTGCAAAACAAATATTAAAGTTTAGCGGCTGCTTTGAGTGTGCCTACATATATGTGTTCAGGTGTAGAGAAGGGGGAGATGGTTGCTATGGGCTGATATGGGCTGATAGGCAGTTTCAAGTGTGAGTGTATAAGAATATACAGGTCTATACAGATTAAAGTCTAATTGAATATATGACTGTCTAAGAAAGTCGCAGAAATAGTAGATTTCAAAAAAGAAAGAAAATCGTATTTGTTTCAAAACTGCTCCAGGCCTACCAAGGGTTTGGATATATTCCTCCTCAAAGGCCCCTTGAACATATTTGACCATCAGACTAGTCTTTCCTATCTGACTGTCACCCACCATTCCAACCTTCACTACAACACTGTTACACTGTTTGGTTAGTAAGTATCAAAAGTTCTTTTTAAAATGGTAATGGTCGACATGCTTAGGTAATATTGGTGCTGGGCTGTTTTCTTTTAAGAAGGCCCAAGATTTTAATAAAAGTGTCAAGGTAAAATAAACACCAAAACAAAACCCTAATCCCAGCAAAAGAAAAAGCCTATTTCAAGTTACCCTTCTTTCTCTTCTTTGTTGTTTTAATAGCATATACTCAAGAACTATAAACCTACTTGTTCTTAGCGGGTTTCTTGAGTCCTTTGTTAAAATCGCTGCTTTCACCTGCCATGTTTGGTTCTTAATTGTGATTTCTATTTCCTTTATTACTGTTGTAGCTATAGTTAGTATTTCTATTGCGACTAATATTATTACTAATATTCTTACTAATATTATGTAGCTTATTTATTATATATTAGTATTACTATTATTAGCAGCTTGCTCCTTTTGCGACAATCGCATTAGATTCAATTGATTTTAATTGATCAATCTACTAATGCGATAGGTTAAAATTCCTATTTAAAATACCTTCTTTAGGACCAACAAAATTACACCGAAGTTCATGCGTTTCACAAGTTACAACTTCAAACCAATGTTGTAAATTCTCTGCTTTGAACATCAATGATTTTGAACGTATTAAAAATGTTTAACAGGATTTATAACAATATAAAAGAATTGTATTTATCTCAAATTTTTTTGAGATACAAGTCTCTTGGTAACTTGAAATCAATGAAAAGTCGCACATAATAATAGTTATAGGGTGACAGCAGGCTAATCATGTAAATCATCCATCGGTCCCATATTAGTTAATTGTTCATTGCATAACGTTCTCAACCAGTTAAATCGATTTGTGCAAACATTGTATGCTTAGCATGTTGTAACATCATTAAAGAATTAGCTAGCGAGCCATCCAAATAAGATTAGACAATTCTAGTGGGTCTCAGCTCAGTGATCTTCTATGAAATGCATTAGTCAATAGGATCTTTACAATCGCCATGTGATTACACAAAACAAAGGTAAAAGAAAGAGCAAATGTTGAAAATAAGGAGTAGGGACAAGAGCGTTCCTGTGACCCATACACGTTTATAACGAGGGAAAATATTGAATTCAGCGGCGTTTAAACGTATCCCTTTGCATACACGGAGTACAGATATGCCAAGGCACATATTATTATTATTAATTACATCAGCAATACTCAAAACGTATGATCTGGCAGGTTGTCTACAATTGGCTGGTTCAATTTTGATAGATCACCCTGGTTTACCGTCTAACACCAATAGATTGTACCAATTGTTTTCCCAGGCTACCTAATGCCTAATATAATAATAGTTGCTAATAATATTAAATGTTTATAGTTATATAAAGAAATAAAGAAATACCAATTTAATTAAATATTACCCCTGTTTTAGTAACAACTAATAACAACCTCATACGCGGTACGGTGAAACACGAATCCATTCGAATTCGTGTCACAAAAAGTTTTCCAATTATTGTTTGTTTAAAAAATATCATATATAAATAAGTATATATGTATAATCGATTAGATGATTGAGAGGTACTTGCTAATATATATATATATAT
>NAOQ01000232.1:60401-95277 GCA_002751075.1 Ichthyophonus hoferi | reverse complement strand
TCAGTTTAAATTTTGAACTGAGGTTATCCAAAAAGAATAAGTTTATAAACAATTAAAAATAAATAAAGAATTTTTTTTTGATGTCTATAAAATAATTACATAATAACGATAATAACTGCAATACTATACTATACTGTATTATATGATACTACACTATATTATATTATATCATACTATACCATATTATATTATATGATGCTACATTATACTGTACTATATTATATTATACTATAATATACCATATATCAAAAGACCCAGCATTCTCCTATTCTAGGGCGATAAAGAAGCCACATTCACAACATGCCCACACGACTTCACATAACGAATGGCCTCCTCAACTGTTAGGTAGACAGTTTTATCATTGGATCCGAAGCGCACACATATTAGCTCCCCCATTTTCCCTTGCAGCTCTACCAATGCTCTATCTATCACTACATTTCTCACTTTCTCCCTATCCATAGCCAGTGCAAGGGGATTCACAACACCACGTTTTAGTAGATAGGATTACACATTTCTGGTAGATCTTCATGACCTTTCATGAGTTATATTTACTAATACGAATATTTAGTTATTGGCTTCATTTAGGTCCCATTGATGTTAGCTAAAAGTTAGAACTGGCTATAAAACAAAGGTATAAAAAAAACAGTTCTAGAGAGAGCCAGGGTAGAAAAATCTAAATAAATCAAATCCATCGGCAGACGCCCGATTAGAGAAAAAAAAAAACGCAATTGATTGCCTTAAGAAAGAGAGTATCAATAGGCACAAAAGGAAAACCAAACTAGAAACGGAAGAAACCAAAAATAGAACAATGCAGATATTGGCATATCTCCATTTACAGCACACACACATCCTTACTATTACCGGTACCGTGAATGCTGGCAAGGCATCTATTTCCAATGATAACGACAATTGGAAAAAATTAAGGATTGGCGTAGATTCAGAGGAGGATACCGCGATTGGAGTTCAACATATACAATGCATCGACAAGAACTTACCTCACACAAGTGAGGAAACCTTGCCTTTTCGAATCACTCCACTAGATTTGATTCTATCCGAGTCAAGTTCTTTTAGCAATACTATTTAATAAACCATGGTGAATATCTAAATTAGACTTCACTTGGTATTGGGAAAGGAATTTGACTTAGATATAATCAAACCTAGTGTAGTGGAGTGATTTGAAGAGTAAAATTTGCTTCACTTGTGTAAGGTAAGTTTCTTTTGTTGTAGTCCGTACGTTGAACTCCAATTGTGGTATCCTGTTAAATTTATGCCAGCCCTTACTCTTTTTCAATCATCTGTATCAATAGAAACGGATGCCTTGTTGAGATTTAAGGTGCCAGTAATAGTAAGGATGTGTGTGTGCTGTAAATGGAGATATGCCAATATCTACTTTGTTCTATTTTTGGTTTCTTCCGTTTCTAGTTTGGTTTTTCTTTTGTGCCTATTCATACTCACTTTCAAAATGCAATTAATTTGTTTTTGTTTCTCTAATCGGGTGCCCACCGATAGATTTGTTTAATTGATAATTTGTCCGCCCCGGCTCTATCTAGAACCGTTGCGTTTATACTCTTTTGTTTTATCACCAGTGATAACTTTTGGATAATACCAATGGGATTTAAATGGAGTGGAGATAATCATTGAATATTCATATTGGCTAATGTAATTTAGGAAGTCGTAGAGATACCCTAGAAATGTCTAATCCTATGTCGATAAGATTATATTCGTTTTTTCTAGTATGGCTCATTAGCTATTTCACTACATACGAACTATATATTAACTATATATTGTTAAATTAATTTAAAATTATGTCTTTGCAATATAAATGAATAAGCTATAACAAAAAGCAAACATTGAACGCTTTGTGGTTTTGATTTTGATCAGGAATTCTGGTCGTAACACTTAGCAAACTAGTCATAAATAAATATAATTAGAGACCATGTAATTAATTCATTACTATTAACTAAATTACTAACTCTTACAAATCGACTGTAACCTCATTGTAAAACCCTGTTGACTATGCCAAGGTACAATGAAAAATTATCAATAAATAGCGTATAATCTCGTACAGGACATCAAGAAATATTCAGCCTAATACTTGTGGGAGTTGAAATTCTTCAACATACTTATATCAAAAAAACTTATATAACTATATAAAACCAGTTATAATTTTATATTACGGACATGAAAATAGGGTTTATGAATTGTGGTGAATATAAAATGAATAGCCTTGTAACGATGTATATTATATATTATACTACAGCAACTAGATGGGTAGAAAATATAGTTGCAACATTTTACTATGCGAGCAGAGATGTTTCAATAAATTGCATGTAGTCCCATACAGAAAATACAGTAGTTATTCAACAAACTATATTTATAATTGAAAAAAAAAAGACTGAAAAGTTATTAGTTATTTCACATTAGGTTATAATTCAACTCTAAAAACTGGTTTTTTCAAATCCTTCCCTTATTGTGAACATTTTAGGGAGATATATTGGGACACAACTTGATATAAATATAGTCAGTATAAGTCAGCGTCATGGACGCAATAACATCTTACTTTTAGAATAGACCTATATATATATATACTGGGCTATTTGTCGGATATATATATATATATATATATATTACTATTTTAAATTTGGAATTTTTCTTGCTATGTATTGAGGGGGAAAATATCTTAAAATATCGTAGATTGTCTTATATTTTCATTATTGAATTTTTCATCATAACCTAAGATTATTAATCAATTGTCTGAGTGGTCGGATCTATTTATTTTTCAACACACGCACAAATATATGTATATATAGCATTTGAAATATTGATATACTAGGCTATTTCTTGAATATTAATGTTACTATCGCAACTTCAGAATTGAAAAACTTTGTGTTTTAAGAGAAACACTTAATATTTAAAGCTATCCCATATTTTCATATAATTGTATTTGCCATCATGATGCAGAATCATTTATCTATAACCTGGGTATTAATAATGACTTATTTTAAATATATATTCCATTTTAAATAATGTGTCTTTATATATATATGAATAGGGTGTGATATAAATAAATGAAGCGCTGTATCTGTCAATAACACTGTAAATCGGTGTAATAAATTATCGCCAATCAAAACACAACCTATGTTAATATTGTCCTCCAATGGAAGACAACTATACAGAAAGTTGGGATTGGTCCGGTGTGGCTCAGGTGTGTCAATTAAAGCTTTTATAGACATATTGGGATTATATAATTGGTTAATGTAATTGCCGAGATTTATGTATGATAGACAAAAGTATGATTCATTATAAATGTAGGACTTTCATATTTTTAAAGTAAAACAACAGAATTTATTTTAACAACATTAAAAAAATTACTATATCGTGCATATATTTTTGTATAGTAAAATTAAATTCAATTGTTTTTGGGGCGTTGTGCCTCTAAGTTGCGTCAATGAGGAAAACCTTTTAATGCGCTAAAATTACTAATAGCAACTCCAAGGCAAAGGAGTAATCTATGATTCTTGATTTGCATTGGATGGTATAAACGCCGTTAAATCGTTTTTCACAGGCGAGAAATGCAACAACAGTAAGCCCGAGTCAATATCGTTCAAAAATAAATAAGAAAAATATATATATCAAGAACCATTCCATTCTATATATTACAACAAATCCAATATAAATAAATCCCTAATCATATGACTATAATATAACTACTACGCCATTTTTTTTTTTTTTTTTTTTTGATTAAATGCTTTGTCATATTATACACCGCAGCGCTTGGGGTTACCGCGTAGTCATAGATTCATCCAACGACTGGTACACGTGTATTCTAGTTTGCTATTTTAATTGTGCTAGACACGCGTTTATAAAAAAATTTGCTTACACTAGCTCTTATTGTCATTTTAACTATATATAAAAAAAGTAGAAGAAAAACATTGAAAAGAGGGTTTAATATATATATATATATATATTGTATTATTGTTTTCTTTATAGTGACGAATATTTTGCGGTTTCCTAGTATTGTAATTATTTTGACACCTAATTGTTGGGACGTGTGATCTACTCATGCGCCATGTGTTGGAGCTAGATTACTATGTATTTTTGGGATGTAAATGGCCCTGCTAGAGTATAAAACCATACCTAGAAACTAATATTTGCATTGAATTGATACGAAAGAAACCATTTATTCCTTATAAAGATGAATAAATCGATTTTCTCCTTGATTTGTGTTGTTGGCCTGTGCTTTGGTAAGTTAATATGGCTGCCCAACTTCAACAATATATATGAAATAAACTATTTAATATTTCATTAAAAAAACATGAATGAGTTCCATCAAACTCTCGGCGCAGTTTTTTGTTTTCTTTTTATTCGGAACATAGCCTCTATAATCAATATATCGGACTAATATTAGTTAGTAAAGAAAGAAAATTTTACCTTAAAGATATCATAACTATTCTTTAATTTTTATTTTGAAAGGACTTCACTTACTCATTAAATATTTTAAATGTTTTTTATAATGGCCTGCTTAAATTCATATTGTAATGATATTAAAAAATACGTGCACTGCAAGATAGTAATTTATATATAGAAGCTAAAATGCAGCGTTGATGATTCTTTGGGTGGGAAGTTTCATCTTAACAGTTAAATTGATAGCGGCATTTCTTTCAATAAAGTAGATAAATTTATGGTATGTTATAGTTTATATGTGTCAAAACAATTGTAATTGGTATTATATGAAATTGTAAATTACCGAATTTTAAGCACGTAAAAGGAAATATAATAAAATACATAACTAGTGAAGTAAAGAATGATGAAAGAGATCGGCGTAGTAAAATTAATGCAAACATCAATAAAAATATATATATACACCAAGAATATATTGGATATAAATCACTCATCTTGTTTGGTGTGTTTTTTAAGTGAAAATTTACACAGTCAAATGATCAGTAAATTCGTGAGTTAAAATAGACAATAAAGGTAATAAAAATTTAAAGTACACATTAAGAATATAGCGGATATCAATCCCATATCTTGTTTAGCAGAATTTTTAAATGATAACTCATACCAGTAAATGACTTTAAAATTTATTTTAGGTCATTAGAAATACTTACAAATTATCAATCAAATCACAGTATTATAATATTGAAGATCTTTGCTCACTGGGTTATATACTAACATTCATATTAATTTCCTTATAGGTCAAGTGTTAGGTGAGACAGTCTGTTATTATAATGGTACACTATGTGCCGGAGAAGGTGTTTGTAGAACAGCTCCAGTAAATACCGGTATTTGTGCTTTGGCGGCAGAGGACACTTATGGTACATTTTCTAAGGTTGGTTGGAAAGGTTTTAATACTTTAATGTCCTCTTTAATTGGAAGGATAAAAGCATTAAAGTGTGTAGTATTAATGTGTATGGTGTTAGTATTTTTATAATATTCATATATATCGCATTAATATTTAGATTATAACTTAATATAGACTCCCTTTAAATAATGCAAGATGATATAATATATTATGATATTAATCTACTAATCTATTGGTGGACTATACTTACACTTTACTAATGATTGTTACATTTACCCTTCCCTACACCTCCCTATACCTCATAACTATAGAGTGGATCAGAATACACTCTCAGTTTCTTTGTAGAACCTACCTGTGAGCCTCCCGCTGTGTTATTCCTTACTATGGAAGAGGGTGCTTGTCTCCCCGTTTCAGCAGCTGGAAATGCTGGAGCACCTAATTTATCTATCCGTATTACAGTTCAGGGTACAGATGGTTTATACTATATTTTATTAGATGATATTATTTATAATATTATATTAGAGTACATCATATATTATACTATACTGTACTATACTATATTATCTTGAAGTATATCATGCATCATATCGTATTTATTTTATAATACCGTGGGTGATTGGGACTTGGGTAGGATTCAGAAAGATGTAACCTACATTCTATTACTATTCCTATTATTATTCCTATTATTATATGATTCTTTTAAGAAATTATATATATGCATTGTAAAATACCTATTCTTTTTATACTCACCAAAATAACATAATACTATTTCAGTGGCCACCAAACAAAAAGAAGGCAGATTAATCTAAATGTGATATGAGAGGAAAATACATTTACATATAATAATAGACTAAGCTATATACGTATATTATATATGCATGTATAAATAATTTGCTATCAACTAATCATAGTTTGTAAGTGTTTTTAAATATACCCTGTAATATACTTGTTCCTCATCCTATTACTATTTTCATATACACATACATTTACCTATACACCTATACATAAACATACACACACCTATACGTAAACATAGGCGCCGATACCGATACAGATACAGGTACAGGTGCAACCGTAACCACAACCTCAAGCACAACCTCAAGCACAACCTCAATTGACACCACTACAAGTAATAGTTTTATTACCAATTATCCCACTACCTCTCCTGCCCCTGTAATCCCGGAGGATAATTCATCTAGTGCAACCCGTAGCTCTACTCCTATTACACTATGCATGTTTGCTACTCTGGTTACAATTGCCTTACTAATTATATTGTAATAATTGGGTATTTTTATATACTTTTATACACAAATACCGTTTAAAAGGCTTATTGTAGTGGATATATATATAATGATTCTAGTACATAGCTAGATTGTGAACAATAATAAAAATAAGAGATAACAGAATGTCCGATTGCTTGCACCTGTTGAGAGATGCAATACGTGGCCCCAATCCTATTACAGTGGGAATATTAATTGATATAATTACTATTGGTTGCCATGATTACCGTTAGTTTTCATGGTTATGGTTACCTTAGCAATTATATTGTAATAGTCTGGCATTTTTATATACAAATACCGTTTGAAAGGCCTAGATATAAGATCTTGAATGCAACCCGTGGCTCCGCTCCTATTGTTGTAGTAATGTTTGCTACTATAGATACGACTGCCTTAAAATATTTATTGTAATATTGTACATGTAGCTACATTTGATTTGATGAACCGTATTTGCTTTATGATATAAATTCTATTGGAAATACAACTTGTATTTATTATACTGAGCTCTATTTGGCTGTTGTCGGCAGGTGGTCCTCAGGTCAAAGCTTTAAGAACAACTTTTATTTCTAATAATAAACAAATATAATAGCAATAAATAAAGAAATGAACTGTAAAAATACAGTAAACACTTTGGTTTCAGTAAATTCACTACAGGCTGTCAGGTAATCTCATCCTTGTGTGTGCATATATGCTAAAGTTTAAAGACTATACTTACTCCTACTAGATTTTTCGCAATTGCATCTGTTACTTGACTAAGCAATTCTTAAAAAAATATAAGAAAGAAAAAAAGCGTGGAAGAGAAAGAGGAAGGAAGGAAGTAAGTAAAACATCAAATCTCATATTTTTCAACTTCTATACCGTACTATAGCAATCTGTGGTTGGCACATAGAATTGTGCACGGGCTCAAAGTCTCCAATTAGGTGTTGCATAGAATTGCTACTTGTAGGGCTAGCAATTGAGGCAGCTCTTACCTCTGCTTCGCCTTCAATAAGTAATTGAAACGAATATGATGTAAGAAAAGGCGTGTGTTGATTCTATCCTTATGTTTACAAGTACATAGGCAGTTGAGATTAGATGGATATATAACAGGTAGTTCGTTGTATTATAATATATTAACATGTTTTTGGAGCTAAAGCATTCATTTTATTTTTACGATTTATTTATTTTCTTTATTGTTATTATTTTTTTGGTTCATCATTTATAGAAAAGACGCTCCTTCAAAGTTAAGTTTGATGTGAAATCTTTGTAAATGATCTATGTTCTTATTGGTTCAGAGCTACATGGTCGATAATTCAATTAATTCACTCTTATGCTAAAACCTACAACCAATCAAATACTATATAGGTATTGATAAATTAATTAGTGGTCAATTTAGATTCAATAGAACAGATGTTTAGAGCATTTGAGAGCCAATTAAATGTTTTCGCATAAGCTCATTGGTCAGCTTGCATTAGTCTGTGCTTATACTAACATATAACATAACATTTATTGAAGAGCCTTTTCTATTTTAATTATATTTATGTTTGCTTATATAATAATTTTTTTTCTAGAAGATAACCTCATCTCATATCAATTTGCACACAAACTCATACACTTACAAATGTTAACAAGCATACTTTGATAAGCATGAATATATTGTTTCCAGTTTCAGCCTGTATAGCAATTATAATTATCTCAACCATGTTCAGGGCGGCGGCCGACTATTGCAAGCAGAGCATTTGAGATAAAAATTGTCTAATCTTTATTCAATATCATTACAGAATCAGGAATACTCAATTTCTTTCAGACGGAACCTTTGCATACTTTTTAAATAGAGCATTCTATAGGTAGACTAATTCAAAACTTAACATTAATTAATTAGATAATTATAACTGCTATTGATTTTATTATGTAAGGCAGCGCAGCTAAATTTTTGATAATTTGATATATATATATATCTCACATATAATAATAAAAAATGTGATGAGCATGATCATAATGACCTTTGTAAGATTCTTCTTCTACCATTGGGAACGTAGTAGTGGTAATAAGCTCTTCAAACCTCTCAATAAATTGAAGTAATCTAGATCCGACCACAGAGTTGTTTGTTGTTTGCATTGTCTTCAATTGATGCCACTTTGCATCGATTTAAGTTTGTATCTTTCCTACTAACCAACGTAATGGGGCTTGAGGACAATAGTAATATATACACCCCTTAATTTGGTATTCTCTCTCCTTCTAAACGAATATAGGTTACTGGCAAGCTCCTGTCTCCACTTATTATTCTTAGCAGAATTTTTTTCCAATTTATATTGCAAAGAAGAGAATGAATATAGATAGTCGAAGTTCTCTATATATACCAGTACCTTAGATGACTAAAAATACCCATAGATGGGAATACAACCTACAATTGGAAACTAGCCTACGCTAAATTTAGATCAATATCTTAATTTATAAATGCGTATTCGTGCAAATTATAATAATTTATTTTAGTGCTTTGCATAAAAAAATGACAAAAGAACTCTGTCCTATTATATATATAAAGTGGTATAGTGTGACATACAGGCTTCTAACTCTATGAAGGGATTATTGTTTGATAGGTTAGTTAATGCTTACGAATTTAGATTAATAGATATCGGATTCTTATCTTGGTCTTTCTGTAGCTATATTTGAATGAAAAGTGATGGGTCATTTGTCTGTCAGCCTAATCAGATTAGTCTTAGATGCGAGGGCACTAGGATGAAGGGGAGATTAGGGAGGGGTAATTTAAAGTTGGGTTTAAGCAACTTAATTACCTATTGCGTTATAGGAAAGTACCCAATAATTAGTTTAATCAATTAACCAAATAATAATAATAGTAATAACAATAATAATGATAATGATAATAATAATAATAATAGTAATAATAATAATAATAATAATAATAATAAATAATAATAATAATAATAATAATAATAATAATAACAATAATAATAATAATAATTTAATTATTAAATAAACATTTATATATAAATATCAATCTCATCAACTAAGTAAAAACTGTATTTATGGTGTGATATTTAGATCATGGCTCAAGTAAAACTATATTTAGTTAACAATGGTTACAGACACTCACCAATAATAATGTCATACGTTCTTAGTAATTGGCTAACAAAAATGCTTGTTACGTTGAGTATCTTTTTGAAGTAGATTAATGAGTAATTCCCTTCTGGTATTATCAACACTGGATTTCGATTTATACAGTCCCAAAAACCATCGACGATGTTATATCAGGGGTGTACGTATTTATCTACCTATATTTTTAGCTAATGCATATGGATCAGCTATGTACAAGAAAGAGGGAAAAAAATTGAACGAAATAATGTTGTGAAACTACGGAGATTGATTTTGATCGTATGACAATTCGTCAGAGGGATTTCACCATTACAATTAAGATATAATATTATGGAACCGATGCTTAATTTGTTTTCTTACTTTATTGATAACATTAAATAATTCTAGTACGCGTAAAAATTTATAGATCTGTTTATTGTACCCGATAGCTTCTATTCATTGACCCTGGTCGGTAGTATGATCACAATATTGACTTATGGTAGATTTATGGTAGTAATACGGGCAAGTACTCCTTTCATAATTTATGTTCGCAATGTTGAATGAAAAAGAACTATTTAAATAAAAACTATATGGGAATGATCCAAACCGGATTTGAATTATTTATTTTATTGCACATAATTATAGTGTACTATTATTTTACCTAAGTAGATAAGTTATACTTGGGGCTTAGTCTACATGTAATAAACTTTGGTGCGTGGTTTAAGCAGACAGATAAATAAATTATCTGTTGTAATTTATTAAAAATTTTTTTTTCATTCCCTCTGTAGTTACTTTGCTTATTTTGCACATGTAGCTATATTTGTCATAAATGAAAGGGGCTAGTATTTAGATAGCCAAATAACAGCTGACTGAGTACAGTATTATGGCAATATTGACACGAGACCGATAGCGAACAAGTGCCAGGAGGGAAAGATGAAAAGAACTTTGAAAAGAGAGTCAAAAAGTACATGAAACCGTTAAAGGGAGGACAAATAGAGCTAGAATATGTGCTTTCGACAATCCGTTAGACAATTTTTGGGACAGTTTATATAAGAGAGACTAACAACTCCTTGCATTGGCTGTTCCTTGGATTCGGAAAATGCACTTGTAGTTTGTACAGGCCAACATCAGCTAGGACTGAGAAATAAACTTCAAGGAAAGTTAGTTACAACGCTTCACTGTGGTAATCTTATACCCCTTGTTGCAAGTCCTGGTATGGACTGAGGAGCAGCAGCACGCAACTTCGGAGAGCTACCGCTGTTGATACCAGAGTGTAGGACTACTTCATGACAGTGTTACATTCTTCGTGTTATTACATGGAGTTTATCCAGAAATGTGCGTATGATGTTGGCAAAATAGTTTTATCCGACCCGTCTGGAAACTTGGACCAAGGGGTCTAACATATACGCGAGTCTTTGGGTTGAAAGCTCGCAGGCAAAATGAAAGTGAAGGCACATATGGTGTGTTGAGGTGAGATTTACAATTGCGTCATCGACCAATCTGGATGGTTTCCTGAAAGATTCGAGTAAGAGCGTATCTGTTAGAACCCGAAAGATGGTGAACTATGCCTGAACAGGGAAAAGTCAGAGGAAACTCAGATAGAAACTCGTGACGATTCTGGCGTGCAAATCGATTGTCTGATTGAACAGAACAATACATTCCACGGTGGCTGTAAATTCAGACCTGGTTGAATAAGAAGCTGTATTGTAAGTATTTTTTTAATAACTAATTAATATACCATGAATTGCCACTTTGGAATATTTAGTATGAATCAATTAGTACTTATTAAACAAGACAATGGGCAATGTAAGATAATTGGCGTTTCTTAACAGATAGTAATCAGTAGTAAGATTAAATATAATGTCAAAATGACTTCATAAGTGTGTTCGTGGTTTCAATCAAAAATACTCTCTACAACGATTATATATATAGGGTTTCTTGATCAAAAGGTTACTTTTTCCAACCAAAAGGAGAACAAAAATGTGTATTTGTTTTCCATTTGATTATATATTAAAATCAGAATAAAGATAAACGATTATGGAGTGATTATATATGTAAATACTCTTGAGTTAATCTTCTCATTTTAGAGGAATTACAATCTCTTGAAAACTATATTACATATCACAGATAACAATTTTGTTTTTGAACTAATAATTTTTTACTACAATAAAAGAAGTAAACTTTTTAATTTATGTTTTGTTTTCCTTTTGATTGGTAAAAATAACTTTTTGATCAAAATCCCTTATAAGTACAATTCGATAGTTATAATTATCTGTGGTAGTGCTAGCAACCTGTCACAGATATCGTGAGCTCCAATTTAGGTGTTATTTAGAATCGTCTCTTTCTGGTCTAGCGATAAAGGCATTGCCTACTTCTAATCTACTTTCAATAGCAAGTTGAAATGAGTTAAATGTAAGAGAGTGGCGTGTATGATGGTTCTATTCCTCAGCTGTCTAAAGTATTATTTTACAAATTGAAGAGTGACTAATCAGTGAGAGGGCCAAGTCCAGGTATAATTATTATTACCATCGAAAGTAACTAACCAGCTATCAGTACTCTCAATAAAAGATATATATATATATATAGATATATAGATATTATATTCTTGACAGTTTTTAGGAGTTAGCTACCATGTCAATCTATCTATTTCAAAAATATTAGTATAAAAGTCCAATCAAACTATCTTTGCTCCCTTTTATATTTATATTATTAATGGTGATTAAGTTGCACCAGGCAGCATAGTTATTTTAATTTTTTAGAAAATTACAAAGACACAAATTATTAATAAAAAAACAAACAAAAAGAAAATTTCAGAATTTAAACTTAGAATTATTTAAAATAAAAGCTTATTTTGTATACACAAATATATGCATGTAGGGAAGTTTTGCATATTTTCTCTGTACGTTCTTGCATAATCACAAAGCATTTCCTCGCTTACCAAGTCTGCCATCTGTTTTTCTTTTTCGTTTTCGGTTTCCTTGCTTTAGCTTTATGATTGTTGTTATTCGCCTTCGATGTTACAACCTCATCGGTTGACATCTTAATCACACTATTACCCTCCTCTAAACTATGACCATTCACACCTTCCATTTCCCTTTTATTGCCAACAGGTATCTTTCTATCAAACTCATCTGTATCACCATTGGTTGTAGATTCACCTTCTATAATCTCCCCATTTACACTTGAACATTTCTCTTCTTGTTTTGTCAAAATACTATTACTCTTTTCATCAATTTCAGCTTGCTTCTCATTTGCAACTACTAAGTCTTTATCTTCCTCCTCCTGTTTACCCAATACCTTCTCTTCCCTTGCCATACCAATCATAATATCCCTTGTTTTACCCTCTTTATCCTCTTCCACACTCTCCTCCACTACACCTCCACCGTTGGTAGGATCTTTAGCTAATAATGCCCGAACATCTATGAGTGCCTTTTGCAGCTTTATATTCTCTTTTTCTATTTGTTTCCGTGTATTATCTTCTTCAATTTGCTTCCTTATATTTTCTTTTTCTATTTGTTTCCTAGTGTTTTCTTCCTCAATTTTCTTCTTTATGTGTTCTTCTTCTATTTGCTTCCTTCTATTCTCTTCCTCTATTTTTTTCTTTGCTTTCTCTTCTTCTATTTTCTTCTCTAGTTGTATGCGTCCAATTTCATCTATACAACTTCGAGCTAACTCCAAGTATACTATTATATCATGCAAATATTTTTCCTCTGCCTCAGACGGCTTTCTGTTTAACAATGAAGTTTAGGTATGTATGTGTTAGTTTATGATGAGTATTATAGTGGCTATATACATTACGGTTCTTGAATAGCCTAGATCATATATAATCGCAGTCAATCATAGAGGTGATTATAGCAGAAGTTAAAAGAATATAAATTGCTATAAATACATTTAGTTAAGAGTAAAATGGTGTAGGATCAAAAGAAAATCACATGACTATATTGATATTATTAACTGATTAAACAACAGACTTACTTGATCAATTAATCTGCGAAACTATCGTAATAATATTATACAATCAAACAATCTACTGCTTGGCAGTAAAGAAATGGGAAATGAACAGATAGATTACATTGCTATTCTTTTAGAAAAATAATAATATGTAGATAGTTTCAGGTTTGGATTTAAGTGCATACATGCGTGTTACTATAGACTCACCCCTACATAGAAAAAGCTAAAATTATAATCTACCAATAGCCTGTATGCATCTGACATTAGCTGTATATATATAAGGATATGTATTTTTTATATTAGAATATAGTCATACACAGAAAAAACTTACTTGTTCATAAAATTACGCGAAAGACTCCATAGGCCAGTGTCAACTTCTCTTATCAGTTTATTGGTTTGGGTTACCAAATTGTTGCTTGGTATTTGACTCATCTGTGAAATAATTGGATTAGACTGTAAGTACATTTGAAAAAATTAGATTGGAGTAGAATTGATTAGGTATCGATATATCTATATATAGTAGAAACTATTATATTGAACCCATACATATATACAGATAAATAAGTTCTTAACCATTATATCAAGTTTGCACAAGGTTAAAAAAAATCAAATAATTTGGATAATCTGCTGTACAAGTACATATCTATCAATATTATAACTAAAATAAATAAAATTTAATGAACCACGCGCTTATTTAGCGGCGGAATGTCGTGCTAAAATGTATAAAATTTAAAGCCAACTAAGATATTTTAACTCGATTTTAACAGAAAATTTAACTTACCATCTATTAACTATATATGTATAAGTATAGTATTTTTTTAATCTCATTATGTTTTTATTGTCTTCTTGTCTTTGAAAACAAACTGGTTTATTCATAGTATTGGTAATAGTATTCTACATAGTATTATTGATATATATACATATATACATACCGCAACATGTTGTGGTGCAGGTAGAAGAGATCGTTCTGGGATGAACTCATTTAGTTTGTTCAAAACATGATTAAAACTCCACCTTGGCATTGATGGAAAAGCAGGTAGAGGCTCATTATTGGATGATGACTCTATTTTAAAATTAGAATCATCGTCTTCTTTATTAGGTACAAGCGGTATGCCATGTTTTTTTTTCCATTCTATTTCTACATAGTTCTCAGGGAGCTGTCCAGAATTGTAAGGCAAACCTTGATATGGTGCTAGTATAGGTAGAGGAGCCGGAATATGGTCACCATTAGGCTCGGGTAAGCTCACATTGGAGATCACTGGATCTGTTGCAACTGTGCCTAATTGGATAGATAAAATGTAATAAAATGATAAACGAATAAAGAGAGTGGGTTAGCAGACAGGAGAGCTCATTGGATGTGAAAGTGTGAAAGTCTCATGATTTGGAATATCTCAGCCAATGCCATCCTATTCATCTATCATGCAAACACTAATTCTCATATTTTATTTTCTCATACTCTCAGGTTACATATATATATAATTTTTTACATAATAATAACTCGCTTTTAAGCATTCTTTGTTATACTATTATATATATTTCTATTACAAGTCATTCCACCTAACCATCAACAAAATAACATAACTGAACAACATAGAAGTGCATATATGTATATTCTCATACCTGATTGTCCCGGGGTATTTGAGACGACTAGAGGCGCTACAGAAAAACTTGAATCCTGTTTCTCATGAGGGGCATTCCATGTATTTGACTCTCCTCTCTCTTTATGTTCCTCATCATTATACTGCAAAGACACCGGGGGCGAGCTCTTCCAGAAATTATCCATAACATGTGCTTTCTGGGGTGGTAATATATGTGATTGAGAGCGTGAACTAACACTCTCGCTATGAGAGTCATGGTTATTAACCTCCACAGCTTTATCAGAAGATTCCTGTCCTATCTCCTTATTGCATTCTTGTTGGTCTTCTGTCTCGTCAACTGGAAATCCCTCTCTCTCTACATTGTCTCCATTAGTAGTATTCATATTAGTCTCCAATTCACATACAGGAACATAGGTGGTAGTTGTAGGATGAATGGATTCAGATACTTGAAAATCCTTTGTAGCAGACCCTAATATTTCAATGTTTCTTTCAGTATGAACAAGAACATGGGCATTATTATCATTATCAGTATTATCTTTATCTTTACATACATTCCACTCCTTATATTCAGGTTGTCTCCACGCTGCGTTATTATCAAAGGTATAATCTACCATCCCATAAGGACTGATAGGTGATAGGTTAACCGGGGCTGGTGTCACGGGTAATTGGTCGAATGGAATTATTCCCACACCAATGTCACGGGTTTCTTGGTTGAAAGGGGTTGAGGTCATAAGTAATTGGTCGGATTGCATTGGTTCTACACTAATGGCATGGTTTTCTTGGTTGATCATTGGTAAATCTACTGTCTTGACAACCTATTGGTTAAAGTAATGATCGTTCAGTGATTGGTGTGAGTAACCTTGCAGCAGACATGATGTTAAGCCATCTATTATGCATGAAGGTTAGAATGAGTTGAAGATAGAAACCCAGTTTCTATTTAAAAATTTAAAATTTATTTAAAGTTTTAAACGGTGATTCAATTTGATTTAGTATAGAGATTAAAACGAGAACAAAATAAGACAAATATTGAGGTGACGTTCATAGTAAAATATCACATAACATTCAAAGACCACGAGTATTTCCTTGTATATGGTTGGTTATATCTTATTAATAAACGTAAACCAATACATTATGTATTTAAATTTTAATATAAGAGAAAGCCAATTGCAAGGTAGCCATGATTAAGCAGTTAACAGGGGATTTTTAAAATATCTTTCAACCTCTTTCTGGTAAAATAGCACTTTAAATTAAAGAAGTCATAAGACGTTAAAAAAGACATTACTATTACGAATAAATTGTATTAATTAATTAATTAGAGACAGTACTAGATTTATTAAATGACAATCAGAGCTGGATAGAGTAGAATTGTAACACATATAGGTTGAATACTTGGCAGAAATATATATTTAAGTATAATATTCTACATGTATATATAGTATTTAATACGAGCATAGTAGATAGAAATGGCTTAAGAGAAGAAAAAAACATATATTTATATATATACATAATGAACAAACTAAATAAAGTATGGACTATATGGTAGGTGCCAAGAAGAAAGAGAATAAACACCTTTTCCAGAGGGATATTATTGAATGGCTCTGTTATTTCGAGGCATTCGATAGGTGCAAGCGAGGCATTTAAGTTTGTAATCACCACCTATTATAATTAGTAGACTAAATTTATTAAAATAGGTCGTAGTGAGGTTAGAGATATCAAGTGTGAAGGCATATAAATTGAAAAATAGACCAATAATAAGAGATTGTTAAATACGTATAAAGGGAGTCAGCAAATCGAATTCGAATCAACCCGAATGAATATTAGCTTACAATGTAAACCAGGTCAAGCGGTCTTGTACGTATCTAGATAGTGCCTGATATAAAGTAATCGGGTCTATAGTAGGTAACTGTAATAGACTAATTAATATTAATAATAATTAATAATGCCTGGGTATTTTAATTAAATAAACATACTACTTTTATTACTGTTTATGAATTGATAGAGTAATTTGAGCACCTTTTAATGTTATAAATGCTAATGAATAATGCCTGGATATTTAAATTAAATCAACATATTAATGTTATTCTTTATTTATGTAATGATAGTGTATTGTGGACACCTTTTAGTGTTATAAATGTTAATTAATAATGCCTGGGTACTTAAATTACATAAACATAAGGCTATATATAAGTGTTTTTAATCCCCCCAAATAGGGGGTTTCAGATGATGCAAGTATCTCTTTATAATGCAAAATAAGCGTAGGCTTACATGCGTATGTATATATGGTAGTATGTATAATAGCATAATAATATAACACTATAATACTATAATAATACAATAATAAAATAAAATAAAAGTATGCAAACCAATGGAGAACCCTACCTCTGTATGTGCGGCAGGTTCCGTCATTTCTCTCTCTTGATTGGATGGGGCTAATGGGGCTTTGCTAATAACGCATTTCCCTTCTATGTCCTGCTATTGGTGGAAAACAAGATCTTACGTTAGAACGGCAAACATTTAGGATCCATACCATTGCGGATGACGTTATAACCCTATACATAGATATGTAGACCATTGTATTATAAAATAGATGCAGGGTGGGGAACCAATAAATTGCAGGCTTTAAATTTAATATCCGGTATCACACAGGAATCCCACCTGGTCTATTTGAGTGGGTTGAGGCATGTTATTGGGCTGGGTAAGAATGGGTGCCTCCGGACTGGTTGGAGTAATTACCTGTGGGATTAGTCATTAGTTCATATATGGTAATGTCAGAGTTAATAAAGATATGGATAGCATAGATACAATAGTACATATAGGCAGATATACAGCCAGGTATTAATTAATTAATTAATTAGCACAAGAGCCAGCATGCCTTTGTATAATTTTACATGTAAATTCATGGTATAACGACGGTCATACTTACATCACAAGGTGCTAAGGTAATGATTTTTTGGGCCATGACTTTTGGGGCCTGTCATTGGGAGAAAAAAATTAATTAAAATCACTTAGGACAGCTTAAATAATTAGGTCGAATAAAAAATATATGTATGTTTATAGATGGGTTGTAGCGGTATACAGGTAGAGGGAAGGAGAGGGAGAGGGAGAGGTAAAATAGATACAGTCACACTCATGCGCAGTATATATAGTGAAATAGAGGAACTGAAATGAGGGAAAGGGCTCATACCTTTGCTGCTTGAAATCTATCATAAGTATGCCACCAATGTTTTAGAAACTGAGCATTGTGTGCACAGTTTTCAGGCATATATACGTCACCGTTGGAAAAGCGCATTAACCGCCAAGGTTTCCAACTACCAAGAAAATGAACTATTTTGGCATTCTTTCCAAACTTTTCAAAAGCTGGCATGTAGCTGTTTGGATAGACAAAGTATAATTAATATTGAATTGTATTGTATTATCTGTTAGAGTTAATGGATGAGATTAGGCCAGATTATATTTATATATCCATACTGTAATGTATAATACTTTATTGTATTGTATTATAGTATATTAGATTATATTAAATTTGTATTACTAGTAGTGTTATTATTATGAAGACAGAAGTGTTACATCGGACGGGCATGGGTGAAAGCAGGATAGTATATATATATAATAGTATAAGGGTATACCTACCAACCTACCAATCTATCTATCTATCTACATATCTACGTACACACACAAACACTGTAACAGTAATAGCAACTACTTACGTATAACTAACATTGGCATTGAGATTGTAGAGGAAAGACAGATGCCTGGAACTATCAGATGATTGCCAATCGCTCCAATAGCTATTGAGTAAACCTTGATCTCCACCTATGAAAGGGCATGATTATTTTTAATTATTTTCATTAATATATAATACCAATCATTTCTGCCTTTAAAACACTGCCAAGATGCTCGAATTGCTTTAATTTGTCAAATTGTAATCAAGTATTTTTTAATATTTAAATTAACTGACTGATTGATAGTTTTAAAATGTAATTTTTTAAAGTGATATGCTACTAAAGTATAATACGACGGTTGATGTACACTTTAAATGTTAAAGTCATCGTTAGATTTATCAAGATACATAATTGCATACTTTATACTTTATATCAACCCACCATCAAATGTTCCTTCTGTCTCAGCCAATTGTATTAACCTTTCAAGGGTAGATAAAGATGGTCGAAACACAAATACACCCGAGTTAAAACAATCGGGCCAACCACAATCAGCCACAGCTGAGAGTTCTTCTCTCTCAAAGAGTTCATCACAGTTCTGAAAGGGAAAAAAGTACATAAGTAAGGGTATACTAATAAATTGTAGTTTTCCTATGATATACTATAGTTTTAATAGTTGAATTGTATTGGAAAGATTGGAAAGATATAATAATATTAAGATATTGTTGGGTATATATTAATATGTTATAGTTTTAATGGTTGAAATGTATTAGATAGAAATTTAAAAGAAACGATGTTATATATTATCTTTGGTGTATTAATATGAGAGGAGGATGATTGATTGGAAAAATATCATGCGATATAGGTCACATTGATAAATTGAATGAAAGAGGATCAACTGGATAATTAGATTGGTGGTTTGTAATAGAGATATTAGAGGGAGATACGTGGCTCGATAGATAGATAGAGCAAAGTATCAGAAGAAAAGTCACATTTATACACATACATATACGTATGATCGAATCATGATATTTAGTGGCGTGCAATGATAGGGTTAAAAACGTGTTATAACTATCAACGTATAGAGAACAAGAAATAAATAAATATTAATATTGGTTAATAGTGTCTTAAAGGCGGCCAATGGTAGGCAAGGACAGTTATACTACATACTGAAATTTACAATATATATGAATTATAATTGGTTTAGAACTGTCAGATATTGGGAAAATTACAGGACTATTAAGACATAAATTTGGAACACCAATGAAAAAGAGTAGATATTCCTAATATGAATATAAATAGGCCATATATATACCTGCATTAAAATACAATCGGCATCCAAGAATACAGCCTTTGCAAAGTCTGTCAACTTCCATGCATTGATCTTACTAAGTGTAATACCAAGCTCTGGTCTACCCAGCAGTCTTAATCTCGCAGCATCTTTGGTATCCAGTAGTTCAACGGAGACCACGTGGGTATATACGGTACCGAGGTCCTCTCTGGAAATGGGACAGGTAGAAAGGGTAGGTAAGTATGTGGCCTGGTGTTGGTAGCAGTTTGACTGTATTACTATAAGGTTAATGTATATAGATAGATGTAAGGATAGAGAGTAGATGTTATTTGTAGGTATGTTTCACTATTTTATCTATATTATACCTCCATATTAACAGATGTTTACAACCCTCTTTTTACCTTTTCGTTGTCGTATTGTTTTCTTCATCTTTTTCTCATTAGCTATATATATTTTAATGACTAAGAGATAAGGTTGTAACCAATAGAAAATGCTGGGTTCAAAATATAACGATACATAACTACTTGTCACTAAATAGGTACTCAATGATTGAACATAAGTAGAAAAATAAGTGAAGGGATAGAGATGCTTATAGATACAGGTATATACGGAGAAAAGTATATATACTTTAGTTATGTGTTTGTAGTGATTGAAATCTACATGATAGTATGTATGTTCCTGCATGCATGTATGTATTTGAGTGCACATATATATATAGATACATAATACCAAATACAATCAAGTCTATAACCACTCTTGATATATATCTTCCCTAGGCATACCTATCTCATTCAAGTTTAATTGCTATGACAAATTAAATCATAATTGCATATAATTACAGTGGAGATGAAAACTTGAAGGATAGACTAGCCCAGTCCTGAACTGAATAAATGAAGCCACTTCCATACAAGGATCAATAAAACACCAGTACTTTATAATGTATCACCTACAGCATCTATAACATACCTTACATTATCTGGTACCTCATTAGTGACCATGACAACAGTCTCCTTTGTTGTACCAACATCTCTAAGTGATTGACCCAATACCATGGCCCCCTTGGCATAATCGGCATTGGTAACCAGGGTTACCCATGCTTCCCGTTTTCTAACTGGGGACAGTTACAATTATAAATTTAGTTATTATACAAGAAAAGAGCAACCAACTTATTCTCACTAATAAATTATAAACAGGTCCTACTAGTGACTATATTAGTGAGGAAAATTGTAGCTGTCTTCTTATCCACTTTTTTTTCCCTGCCTGTCATGTATTTTTAAATGATAAGTTTATTTTTAAATGGCAAATTTAATTGGACAGTGAAGTAGTATAAGAATATATCACAGACAATGAAATCAAAATTTAAATAATATGAAGATCAATAAGTTATGCTCTAGGTACACGTGTCTGTGGATCTACTATTGAGCAATTGCTTTTGGGGATGAGACAAGAGAGGGATGAGGAGTGTGTGAGAGAGATACAATGAGTAGGTGTTTAAAACAACTAGTAAAAAAAAGAGATAGAAAAAAGATCAAAGTAAGGGGGAGGCTCCGACGTATACTCTACTCATACTCCTTTGAGTCTTCACATATATACATACGTAAGTATCTTCATATCTATTACCAATAGATATTAGCAATAGATCTTTGAAAAAGTTTTTTTAAAAAAAAAGCATGTAAAAGTTTCTGCTTCAAATACACAATTACAGCACAGTGCGGTAGGAGAGAAAAAGAGAAATAGGTAAATGAGTTAAACTAACCTGCCATTGAAATGTAATTGCGTTTTTAGAAGGGAATCTCGGTGTTATAATGGTAATTAAATGAAGATTCTAGGTTGTAGGTCATAAACTATCCAACTAAAAATATGGCAATGTTTCTGTTATTTCATTGTCATCTCTGTATGCTATGTGAATATTTATTTCTGCCACGTGCATTTCGTTCCAAAAAAAAGAAAGAAGCAATAGCTATACAGGGCACCAGTGAGAATAAATTCAAAAGTATTAATGAGTGGTATATATATATATATATCATATACGACATTTGTATATAGTGATTGTATTGGCTGGGGTATGATTAAGGATTAAAGTAGTAGGTTATTATGGAATTTTAAAACCACCAATAATTAGCATCACTCATAGATCTATACTAAATTTGGTGCGTAAATAAATATGTATCTATCCAATCATATTTTTACTTTTTATAAGTGTGATTATTGGTCAATCTGAATAGATCATTAATTAATAGGAATAAAACGATAATAAAAATACAATCTAATGGTAATAACCATTTCTCACCTTTATAAATAAAAAATAATAAAAAATAACTTATGCATATTATAACAATTACAATGTAACACAATAATTATTTTGACCATTCAAAAGCTTAGTTCTAACTAATATGAAGACGTATATATCATATCATATCGTACTGTAATCACATATATATATAAATATGCAAAGTAAAGCCATAAATTCCTCTTGCTATACATACTAGGATACTATTGGTTATACATACGAATGACAATACCATGTGGGTTTGGGTGCTCGGAATAACTATTTATGGACTATCAAACGATCAAACGTCAGCATAAAACGAACGTAGCGCCAAGAAATTTAAACTATTCTCGAAATGACTGGCATAAACCAGCCAGTATTCTTCACTGATAATTGATGCTTTCAAAATGTTAAAAGTTTAACATCTATTATAAACTTGTAATGACTCGGCATAAATACTAATTTGTGCTAGGACAGTTTAAAATTTCATCGCAATTGATCCATTTTTTCTAAACATAGAAAGTAAAAGTAAGCACGCACATGTATCAGAGCGGCCCTTGTGAGGTACCCCGTGCGCCTTTCGGATTTCTAAAAAACATCGATTAGTAGAAACATACTTGAGACGTTTAATATGAGTAATTGTAATCCTTCCATCATAAATCTAACGTATTAACCGTTGTGTATCGGGATCTCTGTCCTATATCATAAGCAGATAAATATTTATGTTTATTGTTTATCCAAAACAATGTAAATATTATAGATTAATATATTGGCTTGAAAATACCACTATTCATGCTAATTACATTAATTATTATATTTAAAATTGCTTTTTCATCGATATCTGTTAAATATGACAAATTTCAAGTCATGCTGCAAAGTGATTGTGAAGCCCGCCTATTGGCAAATATGGCAATAACCTTAACCGCATGAGAATTTTATACTGGCAAAAGAGCCCTATTCGATTATATTGAATAAGATAAGAGGTGTGGGCCCTGTCATAAACAGCTCTTTTATACTTCTGAAATGTAACTTATTTTATGAATTGAGGGAGTACTTTATAATCTCATTTTTAATTAATGGATCAATGCTTATTGATAGCTTACTCATGAGCTATTAATTAATGTAGGCTAGCTATATTCGACCGATCTTTATAGTCAAAAATTATAGTATACTCGGTGTAAGCTAGTTAGAAAAATATCATCAATTAATTGAGGTTATGAATACTTTTTCGATCATTTGATGTTGTGTATGTAGTTATTTTCAACAGTCTTAGAATTATATTAAATACTAAAGCCAAATCACCATTAACCCAGCTTCCTGCAAAAAAACAAAAATGTAAAAAGGAACCAAGCGAACTATTTGGTGATTCAAATACTAATGGTACAGCTCAATCTAGTGAAATCTCGATATACCACGTCCAAAGACCAATCTTTATACATTTTATTGTCACTCAGCCACGTATGATGTCTTAGAATTGACTACTAATATTTCGACATTGCAGCCAAATGATATCCTTCCTATTCACCATATGAACAAATACCGTTAAAAGTTTTAATTCGGGTCCGCCCAGATGAATAACTTAAATTGCTGCATACTGTTATCAAACAGTATATTTTTAGCTAATATTGCAGATGGAAACAAGATTTATATTTCTGAAAATATTCTAGTTCCGCTTATCTTATGTTAATTTACATAACATAGATAATGTAATTTATTAATCCATTAATCGATAGGTATTTTGATGTAATTCCATCGAAGAGCCCCTCCATATTTAGTCAAAACAAGAACATCCTATCAGAAACTATCTTATCGATTTTAAACATGCGTATGCCTATTTTAAGGCATACGTATTCTATTACGGCCCCTGAGCACATTAGTTTGACGCACATTAGCGATTGAGTATGTCATGTTGGTGACCTGCTTTTAAAGAGAGTAAATATAATAGCATTTTATGGCAGTTATCGTACTGCAAAAGGACTATCCAATCCTAGAGTGAAAATGTAGGTTTCAAGGTTACAGCAAAGTCTGATTATCGTTTTATGTGATAGTCACGTACCATTCACAACAAATTCGTCACTTTCTTATAAGTGTTGAAGCAGACCACATGTCATTTTGGCACCCTTAATAAAGTTAGTGGTATTAAGAGAACACCACACGAGTACATTCAACCATTACTGAAATATTTCCTCTAAGATAACTGTCAGTTTTTATTGTTAGATAGCTTATGCTATTGTTGATACATGATGCATATTCCTATCTTCTCATCATTAGTTCAATCCATATGTCTCGATAAGTTTACAAAGCGGATGTCTAAGGCCCTACGACCTGTTCACTCACAGATACTGCCTGTTCCTTGTGAGCCTTAATTGTCTAGATCGGATTGTTGTGTTGTCTCTGTCTCTTATTGTTATGCGATCTGGAATAAAGTAACACGTATATTTAATAGTACTTTTTATTTTTTAACTGAAACGAAAGAATTTGAAACATCTAGAAAGAAATCTTGGACATTCCATGGCTCCTTTAAACCAATTAAAGTTATCTAACCAAGTGATAATACAATGATAATTTAAGACCATATTTCCCAATCCTTACATAATCCCATTGTGACAAAATTGTTGACTGTAAATGAATAGGTAAATAATTAGGTTTGACCGAAGTTATGATGACAAGCGGATAATCAAATGATCGTCTTAATATTAGTTATTTGTATGCGGTTTTCAATTAGGTAGATTGATTTGTCAGTGTATAGGATATGTGAGCAGTAAACATTAATGAGGTAATTAGCTAAAGAGCCATTCGAATGAGGATATAGTAGTATATGAATTATCAAGATAAGACCAAATAAATACCGAATAATTAATAAGGACCCCCGCCGCTCACACTTACAAGGCAGCTGGCAAAATACGATGTCACTAGTAACACACAAAACTCTGCATTTAAATTATTTCACTGAACTTTATCACAATATGTATGTATGTAACAATTACATCATTATTGTAATGTCCACCATTGGCACAACACTCACATACAAGAATCAGTGTTCAAATCTCTCACTCGTTCAGAAGTGAGAGAGCTGCCTACTAACAATAAACAGTGCCAATAGTTATTATTTACATTGTAATATAGCACCTCTTACTAATCGTACACACTGTGCTATAAGTACTATCGCGCCTAGACGCATTTAGGCAGGAATTCCTCCTGAGCCCATAGCTGATTACAATCGCAATAAACAGTTAGAGATAGAGTCAGCATATACACCTGCTATTACGTTGCCTTCTATTAAAAGTAGATTAGATCAATTAACTATTACTACCGCTTGCCCCGCGAAACTAACTATTATTCACGCAAATCAATTGAAGATCCCAAAGAACGGTGGACAAGTCGCCAGAACTAACAGAGATACCGATAAAATATTATAGATTCAAGCAGCTGCTATCAAATAGAACCACTCTCCTGTGGAATATAGCTACATGCCCAATATGAATGAAAACTTCTTGTGGTATAAATTAATTAAGCAAAGAATATCAATATATATATATATATATATATTTGAAACAGAAGTATCTGTTGTACTAATTTTTTTTAACGTACAGTGTTCTATTTTTTTCTAGTTGATCCAAATACTATGAATAGGCTAAGTACAGGCTGACGTCTCTGCGGCTTCTGCTTGTAATATACAAAAAATATTCAAATTTAAATACGCTCTACACCTCTTACCCTATGACTTGCAGTATGAGCAATAATTATGATTTAAACCACTGTGATGGTAGATAGGCACTATACAAGCATTCTCTAATGGTACAACTGTACCAGACCTGACTAGTCGGCCTTTTAGTAAAGAATCTATATGATAACTTTCTACCACCCAAGAATCAGAAGACAATATAAATGAATAATAAAACTAGTGAAATAAACTTCCAAAAAGATTTTAACATATATGAACGATTGAAAAAATAAAAATAATTCTACCTTTATTATTGCTTTGGAAATTTATTACATATGAAATGGTGAGGGTCAATAGACACGTACAAAGCTCTGATTGGTTTGTAGCATATAGAAATACCTCATTACTAGGTCATAGACAATTAGCTTGGACAACAACATCCCATAGACCTTACTAGAGAACTAACACCAAATGTAAAACACCTAGTAACAATGGTAAAGAATAATTTTTTTAAACCTGGTGAAGAACTCTTTTTCATCATATTTTAATTAATAATTACATAATTATATACTTTATTTTAAAAGTATAAAATATTTCTATCTGTGATAGGATCCAACTATTTTTTTATGCAGTTATAATAAATAAAGGTCTTTTACGTTTATTTAATTTGTCACATGCAATTGTGGCTGCTCTCTACAAGGGATAAGATAATAACTACAACTTAGTGAGCAAATAATTACATTGGCTGAAATTGGCATTCAAGATTCAAAGTAATGCAAACCACTATGACCAATTAAGTAATACATGTAAGCCAGCCTTCACCAGATCTACTAAACCACAAAAGTGATGCAACTTGTTTAGACCATTTCCATATTTTACTGAGTTGTTGTAGATCATTACAATCAAATAAACACAAAAGACAAATGTCGTTATGCACTACAATTCTGCAAATTCTTTAATCTTCAGAATTCCCTTTCTTTTTCTTTTTGAATAGTAGGACAGACGGAAACAACAAATTCACATAGAGCTACACCAATACAATATTAGTCTATCTCAATAAATGTGTAACTATATTTTTTTTTATTCAAGCTAGATTTTTTAAAAAGAGATTAAACCAGGTCTGACCTTTATTCATCTGCGTTGACTTGGTTACTCGAAATCAATAAAGATTGTGACATAAAGTTTAATAAAGACAAAACAAAATACTAAATGGGCGTAGAAATGTCCAATAAAAAGAAAGCACCCTAATTGTATTAATTATATTGGGCATTCATCCAATAATCAGTGGAAGTAAGTTTTTATTTGTAAAGGGTGTGAGTGATAACGTATCTCCATCTATTAAAAATAAAAATATTTCAAGAAGTTCAAACAGACTATATAGACAAGGAAATGATAATGATGCAATCACAAGTGTAATCGATAAATAATACATTACCGTCATATTCTGTTATCTATAAGAAAATTAAAAATGTGTACTGAGAATCAACATAATTACAGCAGTATTGCATACAAATGCTTATTGGTACTACAACGACATGGCAATACGTGGGTAGCTAAAAAAAACAATTAAGTCAGGATCTAGATGAAGAAAGTATGAGAAATAGTAAGGAGAGCTTAACGATCTCTGCAACCATTCAAGTAGGAAGAATAAATACATCATCTGATGGAAAAACAGTATTTGATAGTGATAGGTTAAGAAAGGATTACTAGTACTCTGGCCAATCTAGAGAGCATCAGTGCCTAGATAAACAGATTTAGGCATAATAAGGTTTGTTCAAAAACCAAGGATATGTAAAGAAAGACAGGTACACATAGTTGTAGCAGTATTAGCAATGTAGTACACTATAGAAAGCTGAGCGAAGGCTAACAACTCACATTTCCAGGCCAATTTTAAAGAAAATTTTAAGGGGCCATTTATGACAGCCTATGATTATTGGGTCATCTGAAAGAGATACTTGATAATTTGAGTTGTTAGAGGTGAAGTAAGTGGAAAAACTTAACATGGCTGGTATCTTCCTCCACACCATCATAGACTCGTTATCTAAATTGTGATATATAGAAGAAAGAAAGAATCAATATTACCAGAAACCAATTATTACAAATCAAACCTTGTCTGTCTAGGGCGCATAAGTTGCATACGAGGAGCACTAAAAATTTAAGCAAACGGAATATGGCAGTTGCATTTTAGCATATATACATTATAATATCGTCATATTTTGCTATGCTACATGCGACAAGCAATATGATACGACAGGAATCAGTTTTTCTGTGGGACCTAGTTTATAATTGGAATGGGTATAAAGCTCGAAGTGTCCAAATTAGGTAATCAAATCATATTTATTGTGAGGTCACGGTCACGACATTAGATAAGAAGCCAATAATTACAACCAATCATATGGCATAATTTTATCGCTAGATATGAGTATCTGATTCATCTATTAGGATGGCGTTGTTTTGAATGGATTGATTTCAAAGTGTAAAATACCTATAAATTTACTCCCACATTCCCCATCGCTCCATATAAATATTGTTTTCATAAATAAAAAAGCTGAGTAGTGCATGTAATAATTGGTGCTTGTTCTGATTCCAAAAGCCTTTAAAATTTTAGGATTCTTTTCAGGATCGGAGCATGTAGCGGTATTGCTTGATAGTTAATAAAATAACACTTGCAGCAGAACCAATCTAACATTAAATAAAATCCAAGATTAATTTTAAAATATTGTTAGTCTTGTCAAAAGATAACTTTTAAAAAAAATTCCTATACTATCTTTGCCGACCTACGACTAAGCTATGTATCTTCATCGAATGACGTATACTGTAGTGATTTGCTTCCATCGTATCATTGACGAATACCCATACCTATGTTTTTATTATTTTGTATTGCTTTGTAAAATATTCACAGTCACTATTTAAAACTTTTTCACCATTATTTCTGACTACTCTCAAACAGGTTGGTTGTATTTATTCTAGATCCTTTTGCGCGGATTCATATATTGCTGTAGTAGAGATAAAATCACGGCTATAATGATTTTTATTAACCCTTTTAAAAAGACGTTATCTGTACTGGTCAGTAAGTTCTTTTCAGACTCCCCATCTTCAGACATAAAAACTGCACCTGTATGTGTAACTAGCGCTTCTTTTCAAAATACCGATTCATGCTTAAGTGCCAGTAGTATAATCAAACCTCCACTACCAAAAAAATGGAAAAAGGGAAAGCCTGTTTTTCACGCATCTTTTGACCATTTGGCCGAGCGAGTGTATGAGAATGACACAATAATATCCCCTTTAGAAAATTTGGTAAATGCTGACGATGCTAAAATACAATTCCAAGAAGTAGTAAATAGAACTCAAAATAATGGAGTTGGGGTTGAACCCAGTTTGTTAACAAGGTCTTTCTCGGATCCAGGCATTCCTAGTGCTGGAATAAATTTCCCCAACGCCAAAGCCAAGCTTCGCAGACGGGTAACCACCGAGAATTCCGTTTTTAAAAAGAATTCTTCTACTTTCAATTATGAACAGGCAAATAATAATATAGAAAGCGAAACACGTGAAGGAAAAACTAGCATAATACAACCTAACAATCACGGTCAGGAAAATGTACCCTTTTGTACTACATCAATTTTGCAAAATTCAGGAATGGCACATTCGAACAACCAACTCCCTCACATCAACGGTTGTAAATATAAAAAAATTCGATTTGCCCCTGACGTTATTGTTACAGACACATTATCGTCTGTGCTCTATGACAGACGAATGCTGCCATCGTGGCGGACAGCAAGTGAGATCTTAGCCATACAGGATGAGCTTAACCGGTACAAGGAGAATGAGATGGAGGTCCATCCCCAGAGTATGCAATATACTAGTTTCATATATGAGTCAATGGATTCAGATGAGGAGAAAAAAAGTGCAGAAGTAAAAGGAGTAATGGAATCAACAAGTGTGGTACCAGCAGAACGCAAAAAACAAAGTCTGTGTAATGATATGCAGTGCTGCCAGCAGGTATATGAAGATAAGCGGGACTGGGATAGTCCCCTTTGTTTTCAAGCATCTTCTGGTACTTTAGCTTCATATATACCGTCACCACCTGAGAAATTCCAGTGTAATCACCGAGAAACATATGAATCAATAAATTTTGTTTCTCATCCAACCTCTCCAAACATAAACAAGATGAAACTACCAACTTCTACGTCTCCAGTCAATCAAGAGCTACATTACTGGCCTGAGAAAAAAATAAAGGAATATAAAGAGAGAGAAAATAAATTGCAAGAATGGTTTCAGATAACGCAAGTCGAACAGAAGATGTGCTCTAAGCCATGCTTAAGAAATGAAGAATACAGAGAGAGAGGAAACCGGCTGCATGAATGGTTTCAAGTTACACCTCAACCTCAGCAATCATCCCGCTACTCTCACAGTCAATATTCCCAAAAGACTGTTTTTCCTAACCACGCAGCTACACCTATGAATATGCTGTCTATATCGCCTGATTCACACACACAGTCAGTTAACTGTACATTACCGTATACTCATGATCCACCACACTATGTGCAACATGTCTCTAACCAAAATATTACAGTAGTTAATCCAAATAGTCAACAATGCATTTCGGGTCCTATTGAAGTAACCTTTGTTGGACAGTTAGATTGCTTGGGTAAAAGGAATAGTTATAATCGGAAACAGAAATTAAGAAGGGATTCCATATACATCAAAAGTTCAAAGAAAGTTTCAAGATTTGCAGGATTTATGAACTGAATATTTATGATCTATGAGGGTAAAATGAAGTTTACTTGTGTAAGATATTAATTATTATATTTTTTCAAAACTTAATATATAAGGTAGCCTGCTATTTAGTTTTTGAATCTGGTGCAAAAAAACTAATTTAATAGTTTATATTTAACTATATATTTTATTATTATTATTGAGCCGCACCCTCAGTGAACAGGAGGCTACTAAACAATATTCTACAAATAATTTTCTAAAGTTAAAAACAATGAATGCTTAAGCCAACTCTTCAATAGAATCAATAGCTGTTTCAATGTAGGTTTCAATTACTATGCCACTTTCTTATGGCAATATATACAACTACTTTTTTTCAAAATTTAAAAATCCTGGCATAGAATTAGTCTTAATAACACATTTATATGTTGTTAACAACATATGCACATATGTCGAACTGTATAGGTTGCCGCGATGTATGCCAATGGCTAATTAGAATATGTACATCGTTTCACCTGATGGTCTAATATATCTTCTTGTTATTTATCCCAGTCAGTGTTGTTGTCATTTTCTCATGTATATTTGACAATAACCAATTATTATTATAAAAGTATAAAAGCAAGCAATACCGTATTGTTAATCAGAGTAAAATTATATTTCTCGGTCCTGTCGCATATAGAGACCTTAATACTCGTAAGATATAGCATACTATGTATAAACTAATAAAACTTTAGCATAAAATAATTACAAATAAAACTGTTTTAAACTTAATTATATATGTAGTTCAATTTGATAGGCATATTATACGAATAACAACTTGATGTATTGAAATAAGAAGATAGACTATTAATAATAATTTATTCTTAAAGCGGATGAATTAGAATTTAAATCATCCTAATTAATCTTGTTTCCTTATATAAATAAAGGAGTAGCAATATGTTTTAAGACTATCTGATTAAATTAACTAGCTCCTTGTCCAATATAGTTACATGCACAGCACAAACAAAGTAGTCATAGTTATAATTATCGAATTAATTAATGCGGAGATCTGAAATAGTTCATATATAACATGATATATTAAAAAATATATTACGGTTTTAATACACATTCGGGTCTCTCGGGTCTCTAGGGTCTCTTAATTCTTTAGTGATGTTGAAAAAGACTGTATAATTTTTATCCTAATTCTCTGTTTGCAATAGCTGGCTACCACCCTGAACATGGGTGAGATAATTACTACACATGCTGAAGTCGTCATCTTGACTATCACCGAAATTGGATTTCTTTAAACTCTAACATGAAAATTAATTGTTAACCAGCCATCTGTTGCTTTCAGCTTGTGTCACTATGATTTTTCCCATTTTTAAATGGCAGTCGCAATTATAAACAGGGAATTTAAGATAAAACCTGTATAGCCATTTTTTAGTATCACTGCAGAATAAAGAGTCCCAGACCTATTTCAGGCAGAGACTTTTTTTCTTTCTAAATAGAGCATTTTACATATAGACTACTTCAGAAATCAAAAGAGAGTTCTGTCATTAACGGAGTTATTTTATATTTTTTAAATACAATATACTCTATAGATTACTTAGTAATTTGTTTATTAGATACTAGGCTAAGAAACAACTATTCGTAGTTTATTATTAGTTAATTAGGTAATTCATAATACACCCTTATTTAGCCCACGTAGTATACATAGTCATTATTAATACTCAGTAGCTGGGGTATGTGCGTGTCCAATCAGCACACCAGAAATTATAATGCATCTATGTTAGGATTTTATGTACCTTTTAAAGCTAAAGTAAAACAAGAAAACTGGTTGATTAAAATAAAAAATGTATGTATTTATTGATTTATAAGTGATAATCTTTGCTGTCAGTTTACTTAAAAAAAATTTTCTTGTACAAAAGTATGCACGTTCTTCCAAAAAAAAAATTTAATTTAATAAATATTTAAGGTCTTACAATATTGGAGATAATAAGTAAAACCAGCAGCACTCATGTGACCTATATTCATTTAGAATATATATATATATTATATTAAGGGGAGTTCTAACGTGTCTCTTTGAATACACAGAGTACAGATATAATAATACATATTTATTGTTGTTAAAATAAAACAGCAGGACTTGTTTTAGTCCGGATGCTTAAGCAATGTGCTATCTAGACCTCAACACATGATCTGAAATGACTTCTTATGTAGTCGCAGAATCTCTGCTATGGGTTGGTTCAATCTTAATCGATTATCTTGGATTGCCATTGAATTATTGAACACCAATAGCTTGCACTAACTATTTTTCCAGACTACATGTGTCATAAAAATTAAAAATAATATAGCTATATAAAGAAATATTTAAAAACAATTCAATACTCCTGCTTTAAAATATAATGATCTATACAAGCATGTATAATTATAATAATATATAATATAATCACGTCAATGTATATAAAAATACGTTCATATGCCAAATACATGTCTATACAATATGTAATCATTCAGATTTAAATGGATTGCACAGCTGTATAGAAGTATAGTCATATACTATATTATCATGTACATATCTATCTTTATACACTATATTTATCTATAAATTTATTTAGAGTATATAATCATATGTTATATTACCATATATTAAAATATTTATAAACCATTTAACAATAGACAAGTGTGTTCATAGATTAAGCATATTTACATATCTACATATCATTCCTTGTTTTATAATTATGTGTACATACATTTATGAATTATATCTTCATTTATAAATATACTTATATAGTCGATCATTATAAATATTTCTATTCAGGTATTAAATAATTATTTAACACCAACCACATTGCTTATTAATGAGTGTCATCCTAACCGGAATGACCTGATTGGTTGTGTATTATAGGTAGTTCCTAACTACTACATTGGAAATTGTTTTTTACATCTGTTTGCCGTTTCACTCTGAAATATAATGTTGAAATATTTTAGCCTCTATTGGTGTTAGGCTAAATACTTCAAGATGTCTTGCACAAAAATACTTATGGTTTATGTGGAATAGAACCTCTAAAGGTTAAGTAGCATCTATTATATGGTTTCAATCGGTGATTTGGAGTTTGACACTAATTAATGATAATTATTTAATTACATAGACACTAATTGTAATTAATTAGAACTAGATGTTTAGTACAGTCTAGAACGTGAACTTACCATGGCTTTAAAGAGTGTTGGTTATTAGTATGTAATCACACATGGTAATTGAAGATATATATGTATTACATAACATTCAGAATGATTTTTTTATAATTATTAGACAACTTCTTGCTAACAATTTATGTTAAGTAAGTTCCAAAATGATCCTTAGAGTAAATTATTGAACAAGATGTTGCTGTCAACATATTAGATAGCAGTTGGGTTGCGTTCCTATTGTTTAATAATTACTCAAAGGATCATTCTGGAACTTAATTAACATAAGTTGTTATCAAACAATTGTCCAATACTTATTCATAGGATCATTAATTAATGTCTAATTCCTAATCATCGATTGAAACCACACTCTAAACGCTACTTAACATTTAGAGGTTCAAAGCTATATAAACCATAGTTATTTTTGTACAAGACATCATGAATTATTCAGCCAGACACTAGTAGGAGCTGAAACACTTCAACAAATATCTATATTGAATATTGTAGAAAGTTAAAATTTGTATGAAAATGATTTAGAATTTATACTAATTTTCAATGAAAACCAGTGTTGAGGTTCTTATGGATACAAGATTTCCACGAATCAATGCGACTCGCTGAGTGGCTCGATTATGAAATGCGGTGCCATTATATTCACATACCAACTTGCGCAAGTTGACTGCGTCGCCACGCCGCTGCATTGTTTTTATCTATTTTTATATTTATATCACTAATATTTTATTAGCCAAACATAAATGAAGCCAGTAGTATTTAACAAATTTTAATTCATAAAATTCATACCAATAAAGACACCAATAGAATTCCATACATAAATATAGTGTATATTGTTGCGAAGTGATAGGTTAATCGCTGAGCCTTACGGGTTAAAATAATAATAATAATAATAATAATAATAAT